>CAUYQU010074904.1:0-49680 GCA_963574635.1 Cheracebus regulus
TCTCTCACAGCTGATACTCAAGTAAAAGAAGAGAGAAGCTGACAAGGAGAAAGTTGGCTAGGCTCAGGTGGATCAATTGTAATGTGTATTTAAATACTTCTGAGTGATTTATTTAGGATTGCAACAGCTAATATTTATTCATTACTTACAGTGTTCTAGACACTGGAATACACTTAACATATATTACCTTATTTTAATTTTGAAAATAATAGTGATTTAGAAATCATTGTCTTTTATTTAACAAATAAAATCAGGCAAACCCAGATTAAGCAAGTTTCTTGATCTCATACTACTAATAAATACTAGAGCCAAGATTTGAATCTCAAAATCTCTGATCCCAAAGACTTCAATCTTAATTACAATAGTAATTGTTTAAACAGATGTTTGTTAAATAATTCAGTATATTCAGTAGAAAAAGCCCTTTGTAAAAGTGCATAAAAATTCTTATAAGAAAGAGGATTAAAATCTGCACTATGTGAAGAACTATTCCAAATAAATAAGAAAAAAATTAAAATTTTAATATCCTGAGCAAAAACATTTGCAAAGGAGAAAATAGACTGTCAATTGATGTGTAGAACAAAAATGAGTCAAATACTTAAAATTGATTAAAATACATAATTATTCAAATATATGGAAAACAAAAATAACAAAAACCTATTTTATAAGGTTCACAAAGATTAATAATATTGATAAATGCCTACTATTTTAAAAAGTGAAAATGTATTTTGATACATTGTTGATGAATATGATTTTTGGTGGTCCTTTCTGAAAGACATCTTGATAACACGTAAGCCTAAAAATATCCATTTGCCTTGACTCATCAATTTATGTAAAAGTTATTCCAACTATTGATTTTTTTTTTTTGAGATGGAGTTTCATTCTTGTTGTCCAGTCTGAGGTGCAATGGTGCGATCTTGGCTCACTGCATCCTCTGCCTCCTTGGTTCAAGACATTCTCCTGCCTCAGACTCCCTAGTAACTGCAATTATAGGCATGTGCCACCACACCTGGCTAATTTTTGTATTTTTAATAGAGACCAGGGTTTCACTATGTTGGTCAGGCTGGTCTTGAACTCCTGACCTCAGGTGATCCACCCACCTTGGCTTCCCAATGTGATGGGATTACAGGCATGAGTGGTCGTGCCTGGCCAACTACTGACATTTTTATATAACTAAACATTAAAATAATATTTTATAAAAAAATTAAAATCAATCTAGGTATACAATGCTGAAGAAAAGCAAATCAAGTATGGTGTTTTAAATCAAGGAAATATGCAGTCAGAAAATAATTCTGTAGATTTTGATGAGTATGGGAAATATGGGCTATTATTGTAAATAAATGAATTGGACTTGTTGTAAAGCTACAGTTTACATTCTAAATCTTTTGTTTTAAAAAAAGATGCCCAAAGATTTAAGTAAGCAATAGGGGCCACTCTATTTTACTAAACTGTTACTGTAACTGAGACTTCCGAGATTTCAGTACCCCAACAATTTTAGTTGGGGTTGAAATATTGAAAATTTTTATTAGGCTCTTGCTTGCTTGCACAAAAGCCCCAACATCCCTTCTTATAAACTGCTGATGTATCGTCTTTTTAAGTAGGAGGAGATAATGTAAAGGTCACATAATATTTTTGCAGAAGGAATAAATGCCTTTAAGAACATTGCAGCCAGCTACTGATGCCTACAAGTTTGGTTCCTCAAGGTGATATCTGAGTTGGAAAAGGACAGACTTTTCCCTGAGGAATCCCTAAACCTCCTCCCTTTTCACTGTCTAGCTACATAAAAACTTCCTGCTGCTTCTTTTTGTTAAGATGGATTTGAGAGATCTTGCTCTTCTGCTTTGGCCAAATTGAACCTTTATCTTCAAGCACTGTGTGTCAGTGTTTAGTATTAGCCGTGCATTAGATACGCAAGCCTATATTTTGGGTTCTTCAACGTTTCTGGGGACCACAGCAGAATACTGTGCTCATAGGAGAAGCCCAAGCAGGATTTGAGCACAAAGGGCATCCCTGCTGCTGGTATGAAGTTTTTCCTGGGAAACACTTCTCATCCCTTCCCTTCTTGCTGGTGCCAACAACCTTCAGGACAACAATCACTTAGAGTGGAGATACATGCCAGACTTCAGTCTGCTTTCACTTTTGCCTTTGCTAGATGAGTCACTTTGACATGAACAGCTGCAATTCTGTGTCTCTCCATTTGCATTTTGTTAGTTGCTGAAAAGAGGGACCCTTATTTGGGAGAGTTGAGGAAATTGTTGGACTCCACTCTTTTGTCCTGCAGGAATTTGATTTTATTCTTTGTGTAAACATTTGTAGTATTTGTATGTTAGTGTGCAACTATGGGAAACTCAAATTTGATCCCCAAATACAGCCCTTTGTAGTATATTCTCCAGAACCGTATTGCTTTCAGTTAGAAACCAATGAAGCATAAGTTATTTTCTTCTACAATAACATCTTGACACAATATTACCTAGATTCAGGTAAGACTCAACTGGTCCATACGTTTTATGGAGATGCTCACACTAACAGTACTGGAAAAGACATCTTCATCAGGTCAGAGCAATGGGTAACTTACTCAGTAATCACAGGAAATCTTTTGGCTTACATGTTTGAGCTATGGGAAAGTTCAAAGGCATGCCAGTTCTTCTACAGCTCCAGCTGATTACATATTACTGCCCATGCTTCAGCACATATTAAATAGATAGGCAAATTATAGCAAAAGAAAATTCAGAGCCCAAATGGTCAACTTGCAGCTATAGTGTTAAACTGTAGAGTCTTCTAAAGCTCCCTGTTTCTTTTCTTTTTCTGCCTGCTTCAATTCTGCTGTTACTAGCTACTGGCACTGAGATAAAACTCGGTTTTATGATACTACTAATTCAAGACCACTCTGAGATTCTGTTTCTCTTATTCAATTCATCCAGGTTCTCCCTAAAATGTAAACACTGGAACTCATTTGAAACTGAAGGGTAAAAAAGGGTAAAATAGGTTACTGTTTTGCCCAAATTTTTGTCTCATAGCCTTCATTTGATTATCTGTGAGGGCAAATAAAGTTTAGCCATGTGAACAGATTCTAATTTCATAGAAATTATTTGGATCTAGCGAAGTTTTGTAAAATGGGGATACTGTGCTGCTATCTTGTGACTAGTGTTCTGAGGTAAAAGCTATTGTATTGTTGTTTATATGTGTGTGAATATGTGTTTACATGTTTTTATGTGTATGTACATATGTTGTCCTATATATTGTGTCTATATGGTATCACATTGGTTTATTATTAAAGGAGTACTCATAAGTTAAATAAGCCCCAATGCTTTCCAAGTTCACATGACTTAAATAAATCTTGAATAAACAGGCTAATTTTTAAGTTGTTGGTAAACATGGACCACTAATGGATCTTTTAACTATGTTATTATTATGTGATTTAGAACTGTTTCATAATAGGAAAAGAAAATAGGAAGAAATTCCATATATGCAGGCTTTCATGTTACTGCTTCAGAATGAGTCCACACACAGAATGTTCCATTTGATGGTGCAAGGGCCTGAGAAACTCAAGTCAAAAGTATTAGAATCTCAAAACCTAGATGAGGAGAATAATGTCTTGATCAATGCTTTGAACCCTCCTGCCACGTCACTGAATCACCACTGGGGCCAGAATTACCCTCTCAGCAGATGCCAGTTTCATCTGCACCTGAACCACTACCTCCTTTTCCAGTAGACCCAGGCTTGATATGGGGGTTGAGGTACAGAATGGAACAAGTTCCCCTGGTGGAAGAAAGTCATGAAGTAAGGATATAATCTCACCACCCTGTACTTGACTGGGCATCCAATTTGGCCTGAGGGCTGGAACTCCTCAGACAGGGCAGTTTCCACTTTGCCAATTCCCAGTTGGAGGGCTAAATTCCAAGGGACAGCCTATAGGTATGATGTGGACACACTGCCCATTTCCCACCTCGATTTATTTAATTGAAAAAAACAATAAGCTTTCTATTGGCATAACCCTAGATTCATAGCCAAGTTGTTTTCCTCAACCTTTCTGATCTACTACCCTACCTGAGCTGATAGGGATTAATGAATGTTTTGCTTATGGCTGTAGAACACCATATAGTTGTTGAAAGGCAAGAGCAGAAGTCCATTGACTTCATCTTGAAGATGGGAACAACTGCCCTGAATCTTCTGATGCTGTTTCTATGGTGGATCCAAGCTGGGATATGAACAATGGGGAGCTGTACTAGCTTTAGCACTATATAAATTGTATTCCGGAAAGATTAGGGAAAGGATTCCTACAATTGAAAAGCTCCAGTAAAGTTTAGGAGGTTGAGCAACAATCCCCAGAGAGCCCCTCTCAGTGTTAAAATAATTATGTTAGGCATATAGAAAATAAAATGATGTTAATATCAAGGCCTCTGAGAATCAGGGAATGGTAACTGTGACCCTCATCAGCTGAAGTTCCCCAGATATCAAAAGGAAGTTGCAGAAGGTAGACGACATCCTTGAGCTGTCAATCTCACATTTGATGGAACTTGTTTCTAATGTTTACAACAATAAAGATTAAGTGAAAGAAAAAGAAAGATGACGTAACAGGATACCCTGCTGGTAGCAGCACTCAACTGTTGAGCTGATAGGGATGTAGAAGAGGGATTAAAAGAAGGATGATGGAAGATAAGAGGAAAGCCCCCTCCTTGGGGAAAGAATCATGTGTATTACAAAGAAGAATATTGGATAAAGTATTATTCCAAACTGGTGAAGGCAACTAAGAAAGGTAGGATTCCCTTAGCCCAGAGAGTGGAAGTGAAGGAGAGCGATACAGCTGAAGAATGAAGAGGCTCTAGGGCTCCATTAGATCTGAAACAATCAGTGTCATATCCACACGAGAGCCCTCATTGTAACTGACAGTGGGGAAGAGACTGACTGACTTTCTTATTAACACAGGGGCCACATCATTTGTAGTTAACACCCACCTATTCCCTGATTCAAAGGACACTATGGTGGTTATAGGAATGTCAGAACTGTGACTTGCCCCTTTCTGCAACTTTTAGATTGTCATCTTGGAGACACAAGCCTGAAGCATAGTTCTTTAAATTTATGCTTGAATGTCCTGTTCTCTTCCTGGGTTGAGATTTACTTGCTATACTGAATGTTCAGATTATTAAATACGTATTTTCTAGCCACCATGACTTGACTAACCATAGAAGCAACCAGAATTGGAAATACGTACTGATGGAAGTAGCTTCATGGGCCAAGGACATCGTTGAGAAGGTTATGCCGTTGTCACCTTGCAGGTGACCTTAGAAACCAAGGCTTTGCCTCCAGACATCTCAGCTCAGAGACCTGAAGAAAGGTTCTTACCAGACCTTTCGTAATAGGTAAGGCCAAAGCTGTCAATATTTACACAGACTCAAAATAGGCTTTCTCAGTGATGCATGCACACAGGGCCATATGTAAAGGAAGAGGACTTTTAACAACTGAAAATAAAGACAACAAATATGTGTGAGGCATTTTGACCTTATGAAATCTATGAACAACCCTAAGGAAGTAGCTGTTATGCACTGTTCCAGGCACCAGAAGGGAATTCCGTAATAGCAAAAAGAAACCAACAAAGCTGCAGATCAAGCAGCTAAGGCTGTAGGCAAGATTCAAAGATTTGAAGCCCTTCTGGAACCCTTAATTTCCCAAATAGTCTTTGTCAATTTTTAGCTTCAATATAACCAAGAGGATTTAGTAACATCCAAAGAATTGGTTTTTGAGTTCTCCACCCCAGTAAATCTTGGCTGGAAATACAGGTCAGAAGTTATCATTCTGGTGCCCCAGGTCCTCTTAAAGGAAATCTTAAGTCAAATACATTAACGCAGTGGTTATGGGAGGAATGCCACCTTGCAGTGGATTTAAAAATATTTAATTAGCCCTAGTTTACAACAGACTGTCCAAAAGATAATTCGACAGTGTGTGATTTGTGCTGAAAAGAGCCCTCAGGTGGGGCCATTCTCTCTAAAGGGATTCCAACAAAAGAAACTAGCCCCTTCCAAGGACTTTCAGGTGGACTTCACTGTGATGCTCTGAGCATATGGAAACATCAGGTCCCTTTTGGTGTTTGTCGATGCCTTCACTGGTTGTGTTGAAGCCATTCCCTGAAGAACAGATAAGGCCACAAAAGTGGCTAAAGCTCTACTTCAAGAAATAATCCTTATGTATGGACTTTCTGTGACAATTCAGAGTGATAATGTGACCACCTTCACTTCCAAGGTAACTTAAGAAGTGTCAAATGTTTTGAGAGTAAATTATAAACTGCCCAATGATGAGCAGAGTCCACTGGAAAGCCTGAAAAGCTAAATCACACCTTGAAGAAAATGATTGCAAAACTCTGTCAAGAAACCAGTTTAACCTTAAATAAGGTGTTATGCTCTTCCCTGATGTGAATCGGGGTAGTGCCCCAAAGTAGGCTCCAACTGAGCTGCTTTAGAATGATGCATGGGAAACCATTTCTGGCCTTGCTAAAGGAAATGCGCCTGGCATAATGAAAGCAGAAAGCAATTAAATAGTATTTAAAAATCTTAAATGGAGCTCTCACCTTTGTTTATGAGCTTGCTTCTAACAGCCTACTGATCCCAACAGATGTGCCCCGCCATCACTTTAAAGTGGGTGACCATGTCCTCCTCAAATGGTGGACAGAGTGCAGGCCAAAGGATCAATTTATTCCCCTAAGGAGTGCTGCTGAAAGCCCACTTGTCAGCCATGCTAGCCGTAAGAGAATTTTGGATCCATCACACTCAAGTAAAACTTGTCCCTATAAACTTGAAGAGGAAAAGAAAAGCTTTGGCCGCTGGAATATCTTGAGTTGCTGCTTCAAGTTGCTTGAGTTTCCTACTAACAGAAAAGCAAAATGAATTGGGTCTTTATAGTTTGGGTCATGATTGCTTTGATTTCTTCTTTTTCATGGAAGAACAATTCATTGTTATGGATTTCCCAAACTCTAGCTTCTTCTGTTAACTTATTTTGGTATTGGATATGTCATCCCAAACCTCATCTGTTCTAGACCATTATGATCCTCTGATACAGACAGTTCACAATGCTTCAAATCTGTATCTGCGCATTTGAGTATCCAAAGACTCCCCAAAGAGTGGAGTATTATGTATGCCTCATCTAACTCATTCATGGAGCTACCAAACCCCCTTGTTTGTATTTGATTTCTGGACAAAGATGTCCCCTTAAATTCTTAAAGCATGGCATATGAAAATTCTCATTGGATAATTTCTTTGGGACTTCATTTGACCCCAGTTTGCAGCATGGAAAATATATTGGATAGGCCCGGGCTTATCCAAGTGTGAAAAGAGCGTAACAGGTCCGTGGGTAGACTAAATGGCTTTAATAACAGCGACAGCTATTGACAGTGTGACCTGTGCTCCTGTGGGATATTTTTCTGTCTGCAGTCAGGAAATCCATCCTTGGACTTATAGGTGCTTTAGGGGAGGAGCTCATGGACAATGTTTATTGGGACACTCAGTTAAGCCATTATCAGAACACAGTAACATAATTCTAGGCAAGTTCCTTAAAACTTTTCCAGGGTCTCAAGGAATTTTTGGAAGGAGACTCTATGTGGGTGGTCCCTGAAAAAAATTTTCAGGATTCCTGATGGCCCAGGGTACTTCTTTGGACACACTTTGCTCCTATGAGGGAGGGTGGCTTCTCATAAAACAAACAAACAAAAACACTTTTTGACTGCAATCTACAGTAATCATCAGTAGAAAATACATTTTAAAATCTGAGCCAGTACACATATATGTACATATACAATGACATATGTATACAATGTATAAATGCACATATACACATTTGAATACTTACTATTGCAGTACACGATATTCGTTTAAATTATACTGTCTTCTAGTTTATTCTATTCTATTCTGCTTTATTTTAAAATAATGGTTGCAGTTCACTAAGTTAATTCCACAGACCACTAATGAATTTTAACCTTCTGGAAAAATAACATACAAAAAAATCTCTTATATTTGTGCACCGAGGGATGTTTATAACAGTGCTGAAAATAATTATAGTCTTAGTAACAAAATTGGACATACATACCAGAATAAATAAAGTGTGATATATTCATAAAATTGTTCACTCTAGGTCAGAGAAAATACATGAATTACAGCTGCATGTATCAGTAGGTTTCAGAAATAACTTTGAGAAAATATCAAGTCACGGTGATATACAAAGAATATGCTTCTGTTTATGTAAATATTTATTGTGAATAAAACCAACTAACATATTCTTGGGTAAAGAAACACTTATGGTAAAAAAAAAATTGAGCAAGAATTATGAAGTATGAAAAGTGATGAATATAAAATTGAGAATATTAATTATTTGAGGGTTAAACAAAGACTGTTACAACAATAAAGGAATACATGATGCCTCAAAGATATGAATAATATTGTATTTTCTAAGTAGATTGATAGGAAACATGATACTTATGCTAGTCTCTACTGTGTATCTATCATAAAATATTATAATAAATCAATTTATAGAGACATTGATTTAACAAAAGATTTCAGATTTTAAAAATATCCATAGAATTCTATGAGAAATTTTATGCTAACAAATTTATTTATATGTATATAGACAAATTCATTTTAAAACGTAACTGAAAAAATCTAAATAAATAGAAAATATGATAGAGCTGCTACTACTAAAGGAATTGAGTGAGTAGTACACACACACTTTTCTTGGACGTTCTTCGAAACTTCAAAGGAGATATATTCTCAAGTAATAGAATATATAAATAAAGATAACAGAACAGAGTAAAATATTCTTCCCCAAAATTATCATATATTTTAAAAAGTATGTCAAAACATACAGGGAATGTTTTACGAGTAATCGTAAGTAAAACATAGGTCAAGAAATTGAATATCACTACTATTGAAATTTTAATTTCAATAGTAGAATCACCTATTGAGTTTTTTGCCACCCACAACCTCCTTTCATCCTCTTACACTTTTGTTATAATTCCCTTATTTTATTGATAATTTTACTAAATATGTTTGTATCTGTAAAAATATGGTATAATTTTGCCTGCTTTTTAATTTTACTTTAAGATAGGCAAACTGTGTTCAGAAGGGTCAGAAAGTATTTTAAAATTAATCAGCATAGTTCTCTATCACACCTACTCAACTTTGCTTTCGGTAACCTGAGAATAGCCAAAGACAATAGGCAAATAAATATCCATGCCTGTCTTCACTAACATGGTACTTTATCTACAAAAAGAGGCAGCCAACCTGCAAAAAACAGTTTACTGTTCTCACTTTATAGGAATGGAATACATTTATTAGTATTTTATAATATATTTTAGTGTATTTAGTAATATATATTTAGTATCTTTAGTAATAATATTTTATGTGAATAATCCATAATCATTTATGTATTTTTAGAAAATTATGTGAATACTACATAATTTACTTACATATCCTATTTTTGATGCCTTGTTAGATTGTGTCCAGTTTTGTAGCTATTACAAAAACATTAAGCTAGCATTCAATAAACATTCTGGTAATTCTATTCTGATGCAAGTATGTACAAGAATATCTTAGGCTATACATGTAAGGATAAAAGTTATTAAGACTGAAGGAGTATTCAGTATATGGTCAACTTCATCAGATACTACTAAATTATTTTCAATGATGGATGTACCAATTTGCATTCTCAGTAGAGTATATGTAAGTTCTCTTTATTCTATATTCTTATTAAAACTTGAAGTTTTCTGGCTTTCTAACTTTTTACTAATTTAATTAGTATTCAAGTGTACTATCTATTATTTAGTTTGTAATTCTTTGTTAATTGATTTGTCTAGATTTCCATTAGTATTTGGATTTCTTCTATTTCAAAATGCCTATTCACATTTTTTTGCCAATTTTTCAAATAAGTTTTGTTTTCTGTTTTCTTCTGGATTCCTAATACATTCTAGATTTTCTCCATCTTCATCATAATAATTTTGTTTGGCTTGTTTTTCAACATTACTTCTTACCTCATTGTAGCCCAAGGCATAAATATTTTCACATATGCTTTTCTCTAGAAGTTTTGTAATTTTATATTTTATACCTAGGCCTATGGTTTATTTTGAGATAATTTTTGAAATATGCTGTGAGGTATGGATAAAAGTTTATTTTTTATGTAACTAACCAGTTGTTTCATTTATATATAAAAAAACTCTTTCCTTTATCCACTGACTTGCCTTTCAATATTTGTTAAAATTATTTGATTATATATGAGAGGGTTTATTTCTGGAAACTATTATCTTCATTAATCAATTTGACTGTCTTTAGTCCAATACTATTCTATCTTGATAATGATAGCATGATAATAAATTTGAAAATCAGCCAATTAAGCCAGACAAATGTGGTTTTTTCCAAAGATATTTAGGCTCTACTGATCCTTTGCATTTGTATAAAAACTTTAGAACCAACTCATCAATTTTGACACAAAGAAAATCCTGCTAGGAATTTGATGGACATTGCATTGAATCTATAGATTAATTTTCAAATTGATATCTTAGAAATGTTGAGTCTCTTGAAGCATGAACACAATATATCTCTGCATTTATTTAGGTTTTCGTTAATAACTTTCAGGAATGTTGGGTCGGTTTTATTTTGTGCGTTTCACGCATCTTTTGTCATATTGTCAGATTTAACCATAAGTATTGCATGTAATGCTATTGTAAGTGATATGAATTTTATTACATGCTATATTATATACTTATTACTAGCATTCAGAAATACCATTTTAATTGATCTATTTTATAACCTTGCCATTCTCCCTTATTAGTTCTACCAGCTTCTTTTGTATAATCTGTTGTATTTTACACATAGATGATCATGTCATCTATAATGAGACAGTTTTATTTTAGCATTTTCTTTCTTTCTGTTTTTTTCCCAATGGCTAAAATTACTAGTACAATGGTTAATGGGTAGGATAGACATACTTTCTTTGTTCTGAGTCTAAAATAAAATAATTTAGACTATGATAACTAAATATAATATGAGATGTACATTTTTCCTATTTGCCCTATATCATAATGTTTTACATGCATTTTTCATTTGTGCTATATATCCTAAACCTGACGGCTTAGGAAATGTTCTACTATTCTCAGATTACAGAGTTTTTATCAGAAATTGATGTTATTTTTTTAAAATTACATTTTCTGTTATTGTGTAGATGATTATACATCTTCTGCTTGAAGGTGGTTGACTAAAGGCATCTGGCAGTCACCTCCTCCACAAAAAAAAAAAGTGTGTAGATATTCACACTTTGAATAGATCATCTAAGAGGGAACACTGGAATTCAACAGCAGAGTGACAGGAAACACCTAAGGCACAAAAGACAGGGAAGTGAGTCAGCCTGCCCAGCCTGGATCAGCTGGAAGCCCAGAAAGCCTCTCAAATGTGGGGAAGAAATCAAGTGAAAAATTCCTAGCAGTCCACATTTCTATCATGAACTCTTTGAATCCTAGCCAAAGGATATCCATTCAACTCCTGTGGGCCCTGAGACTAACACAGGGAACTGCCTGCAGACTGCACAACAGTGTTAGTCAAGAAAGGATGCTCACAGTAGGTTCCATGCATTTCCTGAGATGTTTGTTAACATTAAGCAGCTACGGCATAGTGCCATTTCAAGAGTCCAGGCCCCACCAAAATTCATGCTGCCTTGGGACTCAACAAACTACACATCACATCCCTAGAGCTACAGTGACATCCTCCACATGCAGCCACCACTGCTGCAGATGCTGCCACTTGGGCCAAAGCATGAGCCACTTGCAGTGACCCTCCCTCACCAAGCAGCCAAGCAGGGGAGTTACTGCTCATTAAGAGGTACCCTGAGGATTAACTCCATAGTCTGCACCTACCACCTGAGGCTGACTTACATACTCCCCAGCTGCCTGTCTACAGCTGCTGACACTGAAAGCAAAAACCTGCCCTCCCCAGCAGCAGGGCCACACCCAAGACCTCCATAATGAGGACCTGAGCATCACCCCAGACCAGATGACCACAGCCAGCACCTATATGCACCACCAGGGAGCCTGAGGACAGGTCTGCTTGGCTTCGCTTTGCCCCAACCAGTACCCAAACACACAAAGAGTGTACTTGGGGATCACCCTGAACCATTCACCATCTTTGGCACTTGAGTGCTCTTCCTGGGGGCTCAGGCAGTCTGATACTACCACCACAGCTGGCATCCACCTGCATATGCAATCTGTCGGCCCAGGGACTGGTCTGCCCAGCTTATCACAGCCAGCAACAACATCAACATGGGCTGCTTAGGAGCCAGAGAGTTGTCTCACTACTGCTACAGCTATTGTCCACACCATGCCTGCTTCCCAGGGATCCCAGGACTTATGCAACTTCCTGGCCCACTACTGCCACTGCTAATACCCAAGCAAATCACCTGGAGGCCCAATAATTGGCCCACCTGAACCCACTAACATCAGTGCCAACATATACCATCCTCAAGCCCAAGGACAGGCATGCTTGATCCACTACTGCCACTGCTGGGGCCTGTGGACTGGTCCACCTGGCATCCCCATCCCCAGCAACAACTTCAGCACAGCCTCCATGAAGAAATGCACCCTGAGCAACTGAGGGAATCACAGACACCACTGGCACTGTTTACATCAGAAGAAATTATATGGAGACTCCACTACTGTATGTACCCAGAATAAAAGCCAAAATGTCTTAACCAAGTAACATTATAGGTACAACTTTATGAAAAAGTCCTCTCCTATGAAATGAAATTCAAAAAACTGGAAGAAGCAATTGTTACATCAGATGTGTAGAAATTAGTGTGAGGACATAAGAAACATGAAAAAACAAGGAAATATGACACCTCCAAAGGAACACAATAATTCTCTAGCAACAGATTCCAATGAAAAATAAATTTATGAAATATCGAGAAAAGAACTAAAAATAATATTTTAAAAACTCATTAAGATGGGAGATAACACAAATAAACAATACAAACAAATTAGATAAACAATGTATGATGTGAATGAGAAATCCAAAGAGGAAATAGCTACCATTTAAAAAAAAATCTTGGTACTGAAAAGTTCATTGAATACAATAAAAAATACATATAAGAATTCAACAATAGACTAGACCAAATGGAAGAAAGAATTTCAGAATATGAAGACAGACCTTTTGAAATAAGGCAGTAAGACAAAAATAAAGAAAACAGAATAAAAAAAAGGAAGCCTACATGATGTATAGAATGACATAGAGCAACCAAATACTTGAATTTCCAATGCCCCAAAAGATGAAGAGAAAACCAAAGAAATAGAAAACCTATTTAATAAAATTATAGCTCAAAACTTCCCAATTCTAGCAAAGGATTCAGACATCCAGATATAGGAAGTTCAGATATTCCTAAACATACACAATTCAAAAATGTCTTCTCCATGACACATTACAGAATGAAACTGGACGCCTGTCTCTCCTTACAGACAAAAATAAACTGAAAATGGCTTAAGTGTAAGATCTGAAAAAAAAAAGTTAGTTAAAGAAAACATTTAGGAAACACTATAAGACATTTGCCTAGGCACAGATTTTTATGGCTAAGGTCTCAAAAGCAAGGATAACAAAAATAGGCAAATAGAGTTAGGTTAAACTAAAAACCTTCACAGCAAAGGAAAGAATCAATAGAGTGAAGAGACAACCTGTTAAATGGCAGAAAATATTTTTAAACTCTTCATATGCGAAGTGATTCAGGATATACAAGCAACTGAAAAATCTCAACAGTGAGAAAACAATGTAGTTAAAAAGTGTGTAAAGGATATAAATAGACATTTCTTAAAAGAACACATACAAATTCACAATAGGTATATGAAAAAAATGCTGAATATCACTAATTATCAGGGATATAAAAATCAAAACCACAATGAGATACTATTTTACTCGAATTACAACTATTCCGAAAAAGGGAAAAAGTAACAGATACTGGCAAGGATGTGAAGAGGACCCTTATACGCTGTTGTTGGGAACGTAAATTAATACAACCACTATGGAAAACATAATGGAGATTTCTCAAAAAACTAAGAATAGAACTACCATAAAATCCAACAATCCCACTACTGAGTATCCAAAGAAAACAAAATAATTATATCAATGAATACTGGCAACCCTATGTTTATTGCAGCACTTTTCACAACAAGAAAGATATGGAATTGACCCAAGTGTCTATCAATGAATGACTGAATAAGTACTATATGGTAAATATAAATAATGGAATATATACAGCCATTGAAAAATTAAATAATGTCACTTAAATTTATATGGTTGGAATTATAAGTGATTATGTTAACTAAGCTAGGCACAGAAAGAAAAATGTTGCATATTGTCACATATTTGGGGGCTAAAAAGTAGACTTTTTGTGAAGTTAGAGAGTAGAATAAGAGACACCAATGTCTAGGAAGAGTGTGTGGGTAAAAGAAGGGGAGGTGAAGAAAGGCTAATGAATAGAAATGTACATTTAGATAAAATAAATGTTTTGTTTTATAATAGAGTAAGCTAACTATAATTAACAACAATGTATTGTGTATTTTAAAATAGCTAAAAGAGAGGAAAAAATGTTTTCAATGCATAGAAATGACAAATATTTAAGGTGTTGGGAATACTCTGACTTGATTATTATCCATTCTATATACGCAACAAAATATGACATGTACCCTAGAAATATGTATAAATATTATGTATCAATAAATTTGTTTTAATATATGGAGTTTTTTTTTTTGTTAATATACCTATTACAGTCATTGATGTTCAAATATTAAACCAACTTTCCATTCCTTGGGTGAAACCTACTTTGTCATTATGTATAATCCATTTCATATATTTGGGTATGGTTTGTTAAAATTTAATTAAGAAATTTTGTATACTATATGTTTATAAATACACACGTGTGTGTATATATATGTTCAAATCTATGTTTTTAATATAATGTTCTATGGGAGTATTTACTTGTAAAGTGTTTGCCTAGTTTTGTTGGTAGGTTATTACAAACCTTAAAACATTAGTTATTTAACTCTTCTTAATTTCTATGAGAGTTTGCATAGAATTAGAATGGTTTATTTTGAGACATTCCATAGATTTTATCAGTGAAGTCATTTGTGAGCAGTTGTTAGAAATTGTTGTTGGGAGTTTATTTTTAACTACAAATTCATTTTTTAGTACATGTAGACCGATTAATTTTACCTATTTCTTATTAAATGAGTTTTTATTAATTTGTGTCTTTAAAATCAACTTGTCCATTTCATCTCAGTTGCTGAATTTGAGTTGTTCATAATATCTTTTAGTGTCTTTTAGTTTCCATAGAATTTTTTTCTGTTATCTCTCCAGTTCCTAATATTGGTAATTGGTATACTTTGTGATTATTTGTCTTAATCAGTTTGACTAGAGGTACATCAATTTGATTTATATTCTTAAATATCTAATTTTTATCTTAATGATTTTCTTTATGGTTTTTCTATATTGTGTTTCACTGACTCCCATGCCACAGGTTTTTATTTTGTTTGCATATTTGGGTTTTTATTTGCTCTTTGTAATCTAGTTTCTAAGGTAAAAGGTAATGTTATTGCTTTATCTTATACAGAATGTTCCAGTCAACAGCAGCAGAATACACATTCTTTTGAAGCACATATGGAACATTCTTCAGAATGGATTGCACCTTGGATCACAAAGCAAGTCTTAACAAATTTAAGAGAATTAAAATTATATCTAATATCTTTTGGACCACAATGGAGTGAAAGTAAAAATCAGTAACAGAAAGAAATCTAGAAAATTTACAAAAATGTGGAAATTATAACACACTTGAGACAATAAAAAAATTAAAAGGTTGATAGAAAATGTTTTGAGAGAAATGAAAATGAAAACACAACATATCAAAACTTATGAGATGAAGCAAAAGCAGTACTAAGAAGAAAGCTTATAGTGATAGACACCTCCATAAAAAAATATGAAAGACCTCAACTAAACAACCCAACTTTACACCTCAAGTAACTAGAAAAAGCACAAACTAAGCCCAGTGATAGCAGAAGGAATGAAATAATAAAGATTAGAACAGAGATTCAACTATTTAAATTTTTTCTTTATTTCTATTATAGATATTTTATGTTATAAATTTTTCTCAAAGTCTTGCTTTACTATATGCCACACATTTTTATTTTCATGTATCTAAAATAATTTTTACTTTTTTTTCTTTTACACATGAGTAATTCAGCAGGAACTTATGTAGTCTTCAAATACTTAGAATTTTTTTAACATGTATTTTTGTTACTTATTTCTGAATTACATCATGGCCAAACAATATGGTTTTTGTATGACTTTAATTATTTTTAATCTACTCACACTTATTTTGTGGTCAGAATAGATTCTATTGTATCAGATAGTCATGCACTGTGCTCTAGTGTACATATATATATATATATATATATATATATATAGTTTTATATTTATATTTATTCTGCTATTTTTAGGTAATATTTTATAAAAATTATAATTAGGTTAAGTTGATTAATAATGCTTTAATTTTCTGTATCTTTACTTATCTTCTATTTTCTTTTTTTAAGTCAATTTTTAGTGGGAGAGAGAAAAAGAAATTTGAAGTAACTTACTATAACTAAATTAGTCTAATCTCCTTGCAGATCTACCAGTTTTGTGCATTATATTTTATAGCTTATTTATTATGTGCATAAACACTCTGTATTATTAGCCCCTTTGATAAATTGGCAACTTTACCATCATGAAATAAACTTTTAAAATTCTTTGTATTATTACTTGACATAAAATCAACTGTGATATTAATATAATTTTCTATATTTCTAGTAGTTTGTGTTGGCATACATATTTTTTCTATTGGTTTACCTTCTTAATATTTGTGTTTATATGTAAAGTGTTTTTTAATGAAAAGCAGTTTGTATGTATGTTTTGCTGTTTTACTCCAACCACAATTTATTCATGGATTTACCAATTTTATTAGTCTATTTTCACACTCTGGATAAAGATATACCCAAGACTGGGCAATTTACAAAGAAAAAGGTTTAATAGACTTACAGTTCCATGTGGCTGGGAAGGCCTCACAATCCTGGTGGAAAGTAAAAGGCACATCACACGTGGTGGCAGAAAAGAGAAGAGAGTTTGTGCAGGAAAACTTCTTATAAATCCATCAGGTCTCAAGAGATATCTCCACTATCACAAGACCAGCACAAGAAAGACCTGCCCCCATGATTCAATTACCTACCAACAGGTCCCTCCCACAACGTGGGAATTCAAGATGAGATGTGGGTGGGGACACAGCTGTACCTTATCACTAGTTAATGCACATTCATGTTACTTCTTTGATGGTACTATGATCTGAATGTTTGTGTTTCTCCAAAATTCATATATTAAGACCTAGTTACTAAATTGATAATACTAGGAGGTGGGGTCTTTGGGGATAATTGGAGAATAAGTGTGGAGCCCTCAAGAATGGGATTAGTGCCGTCATAAAGGAGGCCCCAGAGAGTTACCTTACCCCTTCTACTGAGGATACGATATAAGATGTCATTTATGAAAAAAAAAGGCTCCAAAATTGTGTGAACCAATTTCTCATAACAAATGTGGAGTACCCTATCTAGCACAGATTTTGGTAGTGAGAGTGGTTCTAGGGAAACAGAATGTAATGGATGGACTTTCTGAATTGATTCTGGGGTTCCTGTAATTGATTATCTAATCTGATTAGATTTAAATATGATAATCAGATCATTTCTAATAGTACATTACTGAAAAATTACACTATTAATTGTTTAGTCTTCTCCAAAGGGACCTATGGCCTTTTACTAGGGTAACTGTGCACTGAGGAAAAGAAGAAAATCACATATTTCAAGGATTACTGGACCACTGAACACTGGCCCTGAATTGACACTAATTCCAGGAGACCCAAAATGTCACTAGAGTCCTCCAATCAGAGTAGAGCCTTATGGAGGTCATGTGACAAACTAAATTTTAGCTGAAGTTTACCTCTCTGGGGGCCTTTTGGGCCCCCAAATCCATCCTGTGCTTTTTTTTCCAGCTCTAGAATGTATAATTGTAATAGATCCAAAGTAGATAACTGTAGCTTTACAGTTCCATTTTGGGAAATCCCTGAAGGATAAAGGTGATAGTAAATCTTCCCTGAGGGCAGAACTTCAGGTAGTTCACCCAGTTGTAGACTTTGCTTGGAAGGAGAAATGGCCAGATGTGTGAGACACTGTAGAGAGTGATGTGACTGTCAAAGACTTGAAGGATCAAAGGTTGGTGAATCCAACCACAAGCCCATTCAGCTCTTCTAATTTGCCTATCAGTAGATTTTGGAAAATGTCAATGGGTTCTTGTAAGTTTAAAGATAGTGACTCCAACTGTAGCTGCTGTACCAAATTGTCTTTATTGTATGAGCATATTAACATATCTCCTGGTACCTGGTATGTAACTATTGGTCTGTTTTTTTGTTTTTGTTTTTTCTCAATTCTTGTCAACAAAACTCACAAGAAGCAGTTTTCTCTCAGGCAATCAATACACCTTTCCTCTCTATCTCAGGGGTATATCAACTCTCCTGAACTATGTCAGGATTTAGTTTGTAGAAATATTGATAGTCTTGCCCTTCAACAAGATATCACACTGATTTGCTACATTGATGGCATTATGCTTACTGGATCTAGTGAGAAAAAGGTAGAGACTATTCTAGATTTATTCGTAGTACATATGTGTGCCAAAGAGTGGAAAATAAATCTGACTACAATTTAAGGACCTTCTATTTCAATGAAATTTCTAAGGATCCAGTGGTATTGAAGTAGCTACATTGTCTAGGGTATATACCCTGGAGTTCGTTGTTGCTTGCCAGGAAATTTAGCACATAAACCCACACGAGGAGTTTAGGAGTAGAGGTTTAATAGGCAGAAGTGAGAGAAAGAGAAAAAGCTCTCTCTATAGAGAAAGGGGCCTCTGAGCAGAAAGGTTCAGCTGGTAGCAAATGCACCACATTTTACAGTCTGGTTGGAGGAGGTGGTATCTGATTTACATAGGGCTCACAGATTGGTTCAATCATGTATAATGTTTACAAAGTGCATAGGAAAGGTTGGTCTCCCCACCCTAATCTTATTATACAAATGGGCTTCCCAGTTGATTAGCCTCATCTTGTCTGCTCCTTACTGCTCATGTAGCTGACAAAGAGAACAGAAGTTGGAGCTGCCACCCTGAACATGATTGACACACCTGCCGGTATCTATGCCTGCAGCTTGATTTTACAGGCTGCTCTTTGTTAGAAAGTAAAATAATTTGGGGCTGCTTTTCATTCAAAAGAAAAGCTTTACTGAGGACTCCCATACCCTTGCTGTCTGCCTAAGTAATTTCTTCTTAACTACTATATTATTTTCCCTTCTGGAATGGCAATTCTAACTGATGTTATAAGTTGTTGAACGATGACCCTTTCTGGCTACTTCCTGCTAAAAAGTGGCATTGTGTAGAGAACAGCAGCTAGTGCTCCTCCTGGAGTCAATCTAAGGGAACTCATTCAGGATACCAAGGTATAACATTCATCAAAATGGTGAGTGGAGGAACAGACTACAACTCTGCTCTTTTATTTCAAAGTTCTCAGCCTCCAAACAAACCAAATACTGGGCCCCCCTCAGCCATTTAAAAATGATTCATGTGGCTGCCAGCTTCACAAGACTTGGGGTATAGGCTTGCTGTAGAGAACATGGAGAATCCCCCATTACCCATGGGATGCTGGACATACGTAATGGCCGTGTTTGAACCAGCTTTCTTTCATGGAGGACTTGGCTGTCACATGGAGCTGGAAGAAGTCCTGGGGCTACTGAGGGTTTCTGGTCATGGGTAACTCCCAGTGTTATCCAAAGGCTTCTGGACTGACTGCAGCATCTGACTGTCCCAATGAAGTGTCAGCAACACGATCTCCAACTTTCCTATAGTAATTTCCTCCTTTCCTGTCTGCGACCATCATATCTCTGTATACAATGTGTAGGAAGTTTTATAGTTCAGAGAAATAGTCTTGTTTGGCAAGATCAGAGAAAGTCGTAGTAACTAGGGATACAGCTCAAGGGAAGGAATCTTTGTGATGTTTTAGGAACAGAGGGTCCCCGATCCCACAGTGACAATCTCTCTCTGTTCTTGGACTGGAGAGCACATGGCATTTCTAGGTCACTCTACTCTTGGGACTGAAGAGCACATGGCACTTCCAGGTCATTCTCTGCCCTTGTTGAGGACAGCACAGGTTATTTCCAAGTATCTCTCTTTGCTTGGTGTGGAGAGAGCATATGGCATACCAAAGATTCTCTTCATGAGGCACACTGTTCAGTCTTTACCAAAACACCTTAGATTCCCAATCCTCTTTCCTTTTTGCATCTCTCTACTAGAAACCCAGCTTCATGATGCTTCTGTGAACAGGAAAATTCTGTCTTCAACAATCTGGAGCAAAATATCCTTCAAATACAAATTTTAGTCTTGATACTGTCCCATCAGCAGGAAAACAGTCAATCGTCCCTATGTTTTTCTTTAAGATACCTGTTATTCCTTTCATTAGAATGGTACTTAATTAGTAAGGAGATTTTAAGTTTGGAAGTTAACCAGAACCATTCTCTAAGGGTAAATGCTTTAATACAGGCCATAATAACAGGATATAGAGTTCAAACAAGCACATTTCTTCCATTAAGGAGGGAAGTGAAACAGTTGCCTAAATGCAACTGTCACACAGTCTCTCTCAAGATGCATTTCTCAGGCTGCCAGGCAGGTCACACAAGTCCAAAAAGTCAAAGGAAAATCACAGGCAGAGAACTAGAGCCACTTGGGTGAGAGTGACTAACACAATCCTTTAGTTCCTCTGGTTCCATGGCTGGTGATCACATCTGCAGCCATGGGTGGCTCATTCAACAAGGTGCTGGAACCCATGAACCACGGAGGGAAAACAGCAGAAAGGATGCCCCCACTGTCTTCCTCTTCACCCTGGGTCACACTCAAAGAAAGGAGACTAAAGGGACAGCTTTTTCTCTCTTATTTTTATCATTTTTGACCTGTACTCCTCTGGAGTACATTCTGAAGCACAGAGACTCCTTTGACCCTGAGACTTTAAAGAAAAAGCAGCTCATTCTTTTTTGCACAAGGGCATGGCCTTTGCAGGTGTTACAAAATCAACTCAGTGCTTTTAGCAATAATTTCAGGCAGGTGAATGATCCCCTAATTTCAGGCAGGTGAATGATCCCCAAGACTAGAACAGCCACTTCCGGGGAAACCATCTGAGGCAGCTATTGGAAATCCCAGCCCTTCAAGTCCCTCTTATCTGGTGCTACCTCCAATCATGCCACCAGCACTTCCATCTCCACCATCTTCAAAATTTCCCACTCCCCCACCTTCACTCTCACTCCTACAGGAAATTCCCTATGGAGGTAATGCTACTAAGGTTCAAGTTCCCTTCTCATTGCAAGACCTCAGGCAAGTATAAGGAGATTTAGGCCAATGCTCTGATGACTCTGATAGGTATATAGAAGCTTTCCAGAATTTATTTCAGGTGTCTGACTTCTCATAAAGGGATGTTAGGCTATTCCTAAGCCAAACCATAATTGAAGCTCTGCAGGCAGCAGAGAAATTTGGAGATGAGCAATATGTCTCCTATAGTAGGCCTAAAAGGAAAAGAGAAAATAGGGAAGGTGAAGAGATATTGGAAACACAATTCCTAATAGGAAGAGAGGCAGTACCTTTTGACAACACTAATTGGAAGCCCCAGACTTTTCTATAGTGTTTTTCCTTCTTTCATGGTTTAAAATGATTCCTATCTTCTTTCATAATATTTTTCCAGCCTGGGAAAAGTTAATTTTCCAAAGCTTAAAATGCTTGGCTTAGAGTTGATCTGAGGGGAAGGGAACCCAGAAGCCTGCCATGCTGACAAAAGGGCAAAAGACTTTTCACCAGTCAGGCTTTTGGCTTCTCTCTCCCTGTGCAAACCAGTAAAAAGAATAATAAAGATCATTGTTTCATCTCTGTAAAGTTTCAGTCAATGGAAGAGGATTCATGATGTTGGTCTTAAGCTGTAGCCAGTCTGGTGTGCTTTGTGTGTCTTTCTGTATGGCTTTGTCAAAGGAAAAAGTACCTTAAGTTAGGATGCAGACCCAGAGCCCCATAAGCCTGCTATTCAAGCCAGCCCAACAAAATGGTCAGTAACAAACTTGTCTACAGGCCTCCATCTTATTTCATGTCTTTGGGAACATGAACTGTAACCACAGGGCAATACTTATAGTCTCCGCTGTTTTGCATTGGTAACTGTCTTCTTGTGCTAAGTCAGTTTTTGGGTAAAGGCCACAAAATCAGATAAACCCATTTATCAACCTGAGTGGTTCCAGCTGATGAATCAAGGGCAGGGTTTACAAAATATCTTAAGCACAGGTTTTGAGAATAGTTTAGGGAGGGTTGAGATCTTGCGGCCTCCAGCTGTGTGGCTTTGTGACCATGGTTTTTAATCTTGTAGCTAGTTTTGTACTCTGGTCCCCAGGCCAGAGGGAAATACATCTTAGAAAGAGCTGTTACCATCCTTGTTTTAGATGATAAGCTCTAAACCAGACTCCTCCCAAAGTTGGTTTTGCCTACACCCAAAGATGGCCAAGGACAGCTTGGGGTTGGAAACAAAATAGAATTGTTTGGGTTGGATCTCTTTCACTATTTCAGTCACAATTATGCAATGATGGTCTCAAAAGCTGCCTATCACCCCTTTGAAAATACCTTGTACACTGGTGGTGGTAAAGTCATAACCTAATGAAGTCTTTCTGTGAGGTTAATTTTTGTAAAGTTCAAAACCTGAAAATTCTAATTGCTTGGAATGGCTAATGTCAAGTAACAAAGAATTTAAAAAGATTTTCTTAAAGAGTGTTCAGCTTATTAAAAAGTGGCTACTCAAGTTACAGGTATCTTTAAAGGGCCTTTAGGGTTTTCTTTTCATGGATCTTGTATTTCTGGAAAAAAAAAATTATTTTTTCTCAGTTAACTGAATTATTTTTCTCTATTTTTTTTCATGTTGCCATTCTTAATGCATCCATGAGAGGCCCTAAGATAAATTCTGGTGCATGGGACTCCTTGGAGAAAACAGAGGGTGTGCCACAAACCCTGTTTGGGGGGAAAAAAAAAATCTCTGTTTTTCTCATGAAACAGTAGGAATTAAAAGTGGATAGTTCCCTCTCAAAATCAAAGGCTCTGTTCTGTTTTGCACTGTGTGATTTGACAGTTTTGAGTTTTAGGGGTATCAGAAATTACCTCGCATTATGAGAGCACTTTAGTGTACAATAACGAGAAAGGAAATATACTTTAAGGAATGGCTAATAGTAGTTATGGAGGGAGACTTAACTTTGAACATTCGAATCAGAGAAGCATGCTCCTGGCAACCTGAAAGACATGGAAATTTTCCCAACCCCCTCTGAGAGCTGAGATTCCCCTAGAGGATGGGCTGATTACAAAATTGACTGATTGACTGGCCTGGGTTGCTTTGCAACAAAATGTACAGAGGAAGCAATGCACTGTCTTCTGCCATAGTATCTCCCTCCTTTAGGGGATCCAAGATCCAGTATAAAATGGCCCCCTTAATTTTGGGGATCTGACTTTGCCTTCAGCTATGCCAGCTTATTATGTCTTACAAATGCATGCCTTCCTGACTCTACTTCTCCAAGGGCTTAACCCCAAAACCGGTAATTCAATTAAGAAACTGGCAAATGAAAAATCTGTCAAGTGCTAAATCTTCTGTTTGTCTGTATGTATATATATGTGTTATGTCTAATGTCTATTTAAAAAACTCTATTTGATTGGCTTAAAGCAGAATAAGCACTTACATCGAATGTTTTGTAGTTCATGTGACTAAAATCTGTAAGAAATAAAAATGGTCTTAAGGATTATTGGTAAACTGCAGGTGTTGTCAAAATGCAAACCAGTGGTCTAAATCATACAAGTCAGATACTAGGTTTGCTAAATATCCCAAGGTTGCATACTGCCTGCTTTATAGATAAGCAAGTTATCAACACATGGAGTTAGACTCTGGTAAGAGTCAGACCTTATTTGCACTTCTGTCTGGGTCCGCTTACTGAACATGTTTTTCACCAAAAGTAAAAGTTGCTAAGAGTTAACAGTGCAACATGTATTTGAGATTAAAAACAACAAATATGTCTTTTTAGTAAAAGATTGTAAGAAAGCATGGAAATATAAATTTTGCCCAGAAATTAGGGATTATTGTAAATTTGATATGATAAAGTTTAAAGTTTTAAGTTGTGAAAAGTTTATAAAAACGAATTTTGCAAAAACATGTAAACATTAACTGGATTCAAAATGGTATTATATGGTCTTTTCATAAATTTACCATTAAAACAGAAGCACAACAAGGTTCTCTTAAGACACGAATCTGCCCTTTAGCAAAAAAGGTTATAAAAGGTTTGTAAAGATTTCACCTCATGGTCAATTTGGTTAAGATTAGATGGAATCATCTGTGAGGTTTCATTAAAAATTGAGGTTTACATTAATAAACTAATGCGATGGTAAAATGTGGCTTTGAACAGGATTTTCTTTTTCTTTTTTTGGGGGGGGGGCTGTTGTGAGATTTATTTATTTATTTATTTTATTGTACTTTAGGATCTGGGGTACATGTACAGATCATGCAGGAATGTTGCATAGGTACACACATGGCAATGTGGTTTGCTGCCTCCATCCCCTGTCACCTACATCTGGCATTTCTCCCCATGTTATCCCTCCCCGGCCTCCCCACCTCACTCCCCAACAGACCCCAGTGTGTGATGCTCCCCTCCCTGCTTCCATGTCTTCTCATTGTTCATCACCCACCTATGAGTGAGAACATGCAGTGTTTGATTTTTTTGAACAGGATTTTCATGCAATATTAAAGGCTAATAAAAGGTTTTAGCTTTTTGAGTCATCATTTTGACAAAATAAATAATTTACAGTAATCTGAAAATTTATTTCATAATGTCAAGTGTTTTAAACCTCTAACATTTAACAGGCATCCCAATATCAAACTTTAAGTTTCAAAACTGTCTTTCTTGATGCCTGGATTTCTGGATGGTTCAGGTGGCCCCTGAAACATTCAGGAAAGAGTTTAACAAGATTATTTGACATGTTTACTCACATGGGGTTACAAAAATTATGTCCAATCTTCTTTAAGTTATATTTTTGTGAATAATACTAATATATGTTCCAAAATGGTATGAGATTTCTGAAATTCTAATGTCTGAGTATATGCTACAAATCATAATTAAGGGTAAACTTACTCTAAACCATGGACGTTACTAAACTTCTTTCACAGTCATGTTTTAACTGTAACTAGCTGGAAATTTGGTCATTTGCAGACAATTGTTGTCTTCCTTTGTTCCTTCTCAAAAGATGATTTATAATCAACCTATACTAAGGACTTTAATGGGTGTTCTCAAATGCAGGTTTTTAATAGCTTTGAAGATTGTAACACTGCAATACAGAAAGAATGTATGGGACTCATGAAGAACTGAAATATTTATGAATGTCAAGCAAAACAAGAGTTAACTAAATGGACTTAGAACGTTAAAGCAATCTTTTTGATTTTTGGTTGGAATATTGCTGATCCTTGTTTTGTTTTTCAGAGTCAAGACAATTTATTTTGAACTATATATAGCCTTTAATAATTGAGTAAGATATACTTCTGTGAACAAAATTTGTAGCATGTTTGTTTCTCTCTACCTAGTTCCTCTAGAATTTGGAAACTTTTTGTGAGTATTCTTAAATTATGGCAACATAGTTGTTTACATCAGTGCAATAAAAATCCATTTTTCTTTTGTAAAAAGATACAATTAGAAAAACTGGTTATTTTACCAAGGCCTTCATTGGAAAAGTATGTTTCCCTTTAAGGAATCTCTCAGCTTGCAGAGCCAATAAAAGCCCCTTGGAGAAGACTGGCCCCATACCTCATCTACACTATCCCCCAACAGGGTTCCTGTCCTGTGGTCAGTAAAGACTGTCACTTTCTAACACATCCAGAAGCTCTCAGTTTATTTTGGGACCTTAAGAGAAGACAATCACCCAACTCACAGGTTTTTAAGGATGCAACCCATGGTTGGGCTCAGCTTTCAAAGGTACTAAGATTCCTTGTGGAACAGAGTTCCATCAAAGCGAATCCAAAAGGCCTACGTAGAAATAACCATTTTTGCTCCACTTAATGCAAATAATCAGGCCAAGTTTAAGACTAAAGTTTATTCTACAAAAAACACAGTCCTATCATAATTTATTTTAACTGAAAATGAGAAATCAAGAGAGAAAAATTATGCTCCAAAAGTTATTACACATTTGTCATTAAGTCCTAGTCTCATTATTATTTTTTTTTAAGTTTTTTTGGCCTACATTTTAGACTACCTCTGCTTATTCCTGTGAATCAAGTGGTCATCTGCTGCAGCTTGGAAGAAACAAAAATGAATGGATAACATAAAAATCTGGGTAAACATACTAGTTCTGAGCAAATCCTGCCAGGTAGTGAAAGTGAATAGGGTACCTGTAACCTTGAGGGGTTTTTTTTTTTTTAGATGGAGTTTTGTTCTTGTTACCCAAGCTGGAGTGCAATGGCGCTATCTTGGCTCACCACAACCTCTGCCTCCCAGGTTCAAGCAATCCTCCTGCCTCAGCCTCCTGAGTAGCTGGGACTACAGGCATGTGCCACCATGCCCAGCTAAGTTTTGTATTTTTAGTAGAGACAGGGTTTCACCATGTTGACCAGGATGGTCTCGATCTCTTGACCTTGTGATCCACCCACCTCAGCCTCCCAAAGTGCTGGGATTAACCTTGAGTTTTCTTTGTTTAGAGAGGAAAACAAAGGAACTTCGTAGACTCTCAAAGGGAAATTCTATATCTTGGCAAGTAAGATTTTAGGTGGAAATTATCTATGACACCACACTTGCAGAAATTGCCAAACTCACTCTACTATTTGCAGTAGGGCTATTCACAGAAGCACCTTCTAACTAGAATATCAGAGAGTTTCCATTGCTGTAGTATTTTGCTTCATTATCATTATAGCAGGGATTATAGTTACCAACAAAAGAGAAGCATTAAAGGATTATAAGGATGGTAAATACTTGTCCTAAAAAAATAGATGGTTGTTTAGAAAGAAGGATGTTTAGGACAAGTTGGAAAGTTTAAGCATATCTTAGGTGGTCTGTGGAGGTAAAGAGGAGATTAATAATTTCAGGAAAGATTTAGCCAAGATTAACAATGTTACTCTAGCCACTCAACTCCAATGCCACTTATCCTAAAAGGAATCTTACTTTTACATGAACATTTCAGCAACATCTGGTGGAAGCAACCAGTGTTACAACTCATTGAAATGGCTGACAGCAATCAAACTCCAAAGGGTGCTGCAGAAAGAACCATGCATGGACATGCCTTTCTTCTGAGAACCCTTAGATTGGCCACAGGGAGAGCCCTAGCCACTATTCCTCACACACCACCCCTTTTTAGCAGGAAGTGGCCAGAAAGAGTTGTCATCCAACAACCTTTAACAGCAATTAGGATTACAACTCCAGAGAGAGGAATAATATAGGAGTTAAGAAGTAGGGACTAGACATATTCGAGATGGTGGCTCTATTTCCCCTTCTTTTTGTCAGCCATGTGTACAATAAAGAGCAGACAAGGTGGTGCTGATAAACTGGAAAGCCTATTTGCATAATAAGATTAGGGTGGGGCAACCGTTCTTCCTCGTATGCTATATAAACATTATACCTACTTGAACGAATCTGTGAGCCCTATGTAAATCAGACACCGCCTTCTCTTGCCTGCCTATAAAATCTGCTATGGTTCACTGCCTCCCTTTTTTTGGATGTCTCTCTCTCTCTCTCTCTCTCTTTCTCCTCTCACAAGGAGATGCTCTCCTCTCTCCTTTCTTCTATTAAACTTTCCACCCCTTAACTCATCCACATGTGTCTGAGTCCCTAATTCTTTCTAGGCACAAGACAACAAACTTCAGGGTGTATACCCCAGACTACGTAGCCATTTCAGTATGGGGTATGTTAGACATCTCTTCTAAGGTGAAGAATAACTTCTTGTATCTAGGTTTCTCCTACAGCCAAGAAACAGGCATCAAGTTTAGTGGTTCTATTTGGATTGTGAAAGCAACATGTTTCATTTGGGTGTGTTACTCCAACCCACTTAATGAGTGACTTGAAAAGCTGCTGGTTTTGGGTGGAGCCCAGAGCAAGAGAAGGTTCTGCAACAGGTCCAAGCTGCTATGCAAGCTGCTCTGCTGCTTGAACTATATAATGCAGCAGATCCAATAGTTTGTGAAGAAGGAGAAGCAGATACACAGAGATGCTGTTTGGAGCTTTTTGCAGGTTTCCATATGTGAATCAAAGTGTAGGCCTTTTGGATTTTGGAAGATGTTCCTGCAATTATCTATAAATAACATTCCTTTGAAAGTAGCCTGCTACTGGTCCTTTGTAATGAATGAATAATTGACCATGGACCACAAGTAAACCTACAACCTGAGCTGAGTATCATTAGCTGGGTACTCTCTGACTACCCAAGCCATAAAGTTGGGTGTGTACAGCACTACTCCAGCATTATATGGGGCAGTAGGTATGTACTTAAGGCCAAGCAAGCCCTGAAGGCACAAGTTATATACAGAAGTGATACAATGTCTATGATCCACCCTCCTGCAACACTGCTTTCTCTCTCCCTGCCAGTATGTATAGCCTCACTGTAACAGTTTCCTATGATAAGTTGACGGAGAAGGGAAGGCTCAGACTTGGTTTTACAGATGGTTCTGTCTGATAGTTAAGCATCATCCAAAAGTGGATAGCTGTGACACTACAGCCCCATTTTCAGGCATTCCTGCAGGACAGCAAGAAAGGCAAATCTTCCCAGTGGGCAAAACTTCAGTCAACCTGGTTGTGCACTTTACTTGGAAGGATAAATAGCCATATGTGTGATTATATACCAGTTGATGGGCTATAACATGTGGTTTGGGTGGATGGTCAGGGAATTCGAGGAAATGTGATTGAAAAATTAGTGAGAAACAAATTTAGGAAAGAGGTATGTGAAGAGACCTCTTTGAATGGGCAGTGCAACATAAAGATATTTGTGTTGCCTGGGCATTCTCACCAAAGGGTGACTTTAGTAGAGAAGCATTTTAATAATCAAGTAGTTAGGGCAACTTATTTTATGGATAGCATCAGCCTCTCTTCTCAGTCACCCATGTCATCGCCCAGTGAGCTCATGAACAAAGTGATCATGGTAGTAGGGATGGAGGTTATGCATTAGCTCAGCAACATGAACTTTTTGTCTTTAAGGCTGACCTGGCTACAGCCACCACTGAGTGTCAAATCTACCAGTAGTGGAGACCAATACTGGAGCAATGAAATGGCATGATTCCCTGGGATGATCAGCAGCTACCTGGTAGCAAGTTGACTACACTGGATCACTTCTATTATGGAAGAGGTAGCATTTTCTTCTTACTAGAATAGATACTTACTTTAGATATGGATTTCTTTTCCCTGCATGCAATACTTCTATCAAAAGTATCATTTGCAAACTTACAGAATGCCTTATCCACCATCAAAGTATTAACAGTTAGTGGAAGTGAGGATTATAATTCCATACAACACTGCACTGACTAAAGGACTCATGTCACAGCCAAAAAAGTGTGGCAAAGAGCTCATGATAATAATATTCACCATTCTTAACATGTTTCCCACTATCTTGAAACAGCTGGTTTAATTGTAAGACTTCTTAGCTTTCATAATTATGTGAGCGAACTCCTGATAATAAATTACATATTAATATTCAAGTGAATTACATGACCCATTTTGCAGCTGCCAGTCAGCCTCCTTCCCCAGACATTCCTCTTAGCACCCAATCAAGCAATGAATTTAGAGAGATATATATAGAGAGAGGCAATATATTTATATAAAATATAGAATATATGTTCTGTAGACTATCAATAACATAAACTATATATATATATGTATATATATATAGTACATATATGGTTTATATTCTATTGGTTATTGGTTCTGTTTCTCTGGAAAACCCTCATTAACACAGATGCTGAAATTAAGAAATTACTTTTAATTAAAGTTTAAATCTAGGTCACCTCTAGGAAAATATTATCTAAAGATGAAGCAAAGCCTTGACTATAAAAACTGTTAAAACCTCAGAAATAAGAAAGGTGATATCTCAGAGTATGATTAATCACACAAATGTCCTTTTACAAAATTTAAGAATGAGGTGGGCATTACAAATTATCTCAAATATCAAGCTGTCCACAGAAAACTGTTATGCTCAGAATTGTGTATACCCAAAATGTATTTACTTAAGTCCTAACCCCCAGCACCTCAGAATGTGAATCCACTTAGAAACAGGTCTTTGAAAGAGGTGATTGAGTTAAAATGAGGTTTTTAGTTAAGAAGGAATAATTAAATTAAAATGGGGCCATAATCAATATGACTGATGTCCTTATGTGAAGAGAAAATTTGGACCCAGAAGACACCAAAACTACTGACACCTTAATTTTCCTGCCTCCAGAACTGTGGCAACAAATTTCTGTGGTTTAAGGCACCCAGTCTGTGACATTTTGTTATGGCATCCCTGACACACTAATATGCTATACAAATTTTAAGTGGTATTAATGTCCTCTAGCCTTAATAGCTTGCAGAATTCCTTATTCACCTGAATTATCATAAATGATAAATGTAAACATTTGTCATCACTCAAAAAATATAGAAACTAAGCAATAATGTTCACTGTTGTATTTTGTTATGGCAGCAGCTGCAGACTAATATGAAAGCTAAATGGCCTTGCCCCTTCACTATCTCCACAGGAACAAAAGTAGAAAAAAAATCTACATCAAATAAATCTGTGGCTTTTATATCTGCCTAATTAAGTAAACTGTGGTGATATTCAGAGGAAGCCTACAAAGTTTTTGAGTGAATTATATCAGCAAAAACATTCCAGAAATAGATAGAATGAAATAACAAGATGCTTTTTGAACTTTGAAATCCTACAGGCAGAAAGCAGGCTGAAAACACTACTTGGCTTCAAACACATTTACCAAAAATTAAGTATGACTCAAAGAGTACAGTGAAAAGCTCAGAGGGAGGAGAAGTGAGCTGTGGAGAATTATTTTCAGGCCTTGAGACCTAATCAAGAAGCTGTCAACATTTGCCTGGCTAGCTTTCAGAGTTTCTATCAGTGACTCATTTTGCTTCTCATTTCCCCCCTTTTAAACGGTATTATCTTCAGGAGTTACCCTGTACTTCTCCCTTCACTGTATGTTGATTATGCAGTGGACAGAATCTATCTCTCTAATTTGATAAATCAGCAGATTGACGGGAACTGTACTTAAGCTGCACTTGTGGCACTATTATTTGAGGAGAGTCAACAGACGTGGAAATAAGTTAGGTGGTGAGATTATGACCTTTAAGCTGATGATGTAATGTTATGGAATTTGGGGGAAATGTGAGTGGATATAAATGCATTTTTAATGTGGGAGGAATAGAAATTATTGGTATCAGAGTGCAGATTAAGAAAACATCTTCTTAGATGGCCACAATAATTCTATCCTCCTGAGGTGGTATTAGAACCTTGTGTAATCCCTTTGTCTTCATTTTGTGACAGCCTAGTAACTTCCTTCTAATGAGTAGAATATGCTCAATCCCTTCTGAGACTAGCTTATTTAAAAAATGTTCTTTCTCTTGCTTTTTCTCTTTTGCTTTATCTCACTGGTTCATTTTGATGGAAGCCAACTGACATGCTGCATGTTGCCCAGTGGAAAACCATATGGCAAGGAATGGAGGGAGCTTCTGGTCTACAGCCAAGGAGAAACTGAGACCCTGAGGTCAACAACAGTGAGGAACTGAATGTTGCTATCAATCACAGGACTGATCTTGGAAGTAAACCCTCCCTTAGCTGAGCCTTCTGGAGAGACAATGGCTCTGGCTAACACCTTAACATCATTCCTGTGGAAAATCTTGAGAAAGAATCAGCCAGCTAAGCTGCACTCGGAATCATGACTCACAGAAACTGTCAAATAATAATGACTTTTTTGTTTGTTTGTTCTAAGCCATTGGGTTTTGCATTAATTTGTTACACAGCTACAGATGACTAATACAATCTGTGGATTTCTCTTAGCAAATGTGATACAAGAGAAGTGATGCTGTGTAAACTCCAAGGTTATCAGATCAAAAGAAGTTCCATAGCTTCCTCCTTTCACATTAAAATTGCTGCCCTTAAGAGTGCTGAGTCATCATGTTTGAATTCTGATTACCCTGAGGCTCTCACGCTGTGAGTCAACTCAATCCTCCTGTAGGTGCTTAGTCAAAGGCAAACCTTAACATACAAGTTATCCTAGGCAGGCACCAGATATGGGGCTGAAGAAGCCTCCATGTGATTCCTTTGCCCAGCTAGTTGAGTCACGCTCAGTCAAGTCTTCCAAGCTGAAGCAATAAATATGATGAAACAGAAAAAGTCATCCTTTCAGTACTCTGCCTAAATTCTTAACACACTGAATTCATTAGTTTAATAAAATTGTTGTTTTGTGGCACTACAATTGGAAGCAACTTAACATATTTTCTAGTCACCATGAAACAGCTATGAGTATGAAAAAAATGCCTTTTTCTCTTTACTTATTAATAAAGACCATCTAGAAAAAGTTTGCATTTAGCTGATAAGGGCCACAGCACATCTTAGTTGCTTACCATGTGGAAATATCAACTCTCCAGAATCAATGATCTCTTAAAAACACAGTATATCACTTTAATCCATTATGCTGAGGGTATCATGCTAAGTGGAACTAGTAAACTAAACATTACTAAACATTTTAATACAACACATACATGGCACAAAGTGGGAAACAAATCCTATAAAAATGCAGATAACTGTCCTGCGGTCTAGGGTATGTTCAGTCATCCCTCCCAAGGTAAAGGATGAATTGCTGCATCTGCCATTCTTACAACTAAGACACAGGCACAATGTCTTGTGATGCTCTTCAGAAGAATACACTTTTTGTCAGATTGTGCTATCAAAAACTCTGCCGATTATTCCAAAAGTTTTCCAGTTTTTGATGGAACCTAGAAAAGAAATGCTTTGCAACAAGTCCAGGATACTCTGCAGGCTGCTCTGCTATTTGGATTATATAGCTAAGTCGATCAAAAAGTGCTCACAGTATGTGTGACAGATAGAATGCTGTATGGAATAGTGACAGACACTTATAAATGGATCATGGGCACAATCCTTTAGAACTTTGGAGTAAAGCCATCCCATCCTCAGCATTTAACTACGTTCCTTTGAGAAAGTTTATGGCTTGATACAGTCCTTAACAGAGGCTGAATGAATGCTTGACCACTGACCACCTAATTACACTCATTATCTAAAAGTTGTATAACAAACCAAGCTATATATTCGGTTGACTGCAGTAGGACTTCATTATTAAATGAAAGTTGTATATAAATAGAGGATCAAATAAATCCTTAAGTAATGAGTTAGTTACATGGCCACGTGGCTTGGATGTCTATGGCTCCTACTCCTGCCTCACTGTTTCCTCTATCTTAACCCACATTTATGGCCTTATGAGGAGTTTCTTCTAGCTAGGTGATTAGGAGATAATCTGGCAATTTCTATTGCTGTGCACCTAACGTGCCAAAAGCTAAGACCAATGCTGAGCCCCTGACGTTATTTTTCAGCAAGATCAGCCAATTACCTGGTGGCAGATTGAGTACACTGGACTACTTCCAACATTAAAGAGCAGCACTTTTTCCTTTTACATCTCCAGACTTTGATTCTTTTCTCTCCCCCACCTCATGCATCATTTATCTGTTATTTCCCTCCTCACTATCACTCTCTTTCTCTCCCTCTTCTCTGTCTCCTCTCAATCATTCTCATTAAATCATACACATAAGATTGGACATAATATATTTTTTGATGCCACATAGACCTCCAGTTTTAATCCTACACTCAATACTCTAGAAAAGCTGTTCCTGTAAAGACTAGTGATAACTTAAGAAATGTCAAATTTCAATGCTGTTCATAATTGTCTTCACAGCAACATTCAAGAGTGACCAGATCCTTCACCTTGAAACACATTCCCCTCATGATTCTCTTGGTCTTCCTAATATAAGAACATACTTTTGTCTTCCAATCTCTTTTGTAGACTGCTTCTTTACCACATGCTCTATAAATGGACATTTTTAGGGTGTGGTTCAAAGCATGCTTCTTTTCCCCAAGGCAGCAATAATACTGGTAAAGCTTGTGGGTTCTTAATTCAGACTACATAAATTTAAACTTTGCCTCCATCATTTACTGTGTGGCCATGGGAAAGTTACCTGACCCTTTAAGATTATAATTTTGCTCATTTAAATAGAGTATAGAAGCACTACCTATTTCTCAGGGTTTTAACAAAGATTAAACAAGGTAAGTCATGTGAAGTGCTGAGCACTTTTCCTGGAATCTAGTTAATAGTCAAAAAATGTAAGTGTTATTTCCATATATTGCTTCATAGTCTTAGGCAATCTCATCCATTCTAGCAGCAATATATGACATCTGTATGTTAGTAATTTTCAATGTATAGCTTTCCTCTCAATTTCTCATACCAGAAAATTAGGGGGTCATCTTGGGTTTCTGTTTTTCCTCTTTTTACATATAACATCACTAGACATGTAGTGCCTTTTTTTTTTCAAACTGTGTCTTAAAAATGTCTATTTTCAGTTTGCAGAGGGCTAGTCACTTTCAACTTACCATTATTTATTTCCTTAAGGTTGAAATAGTCTCGTTATTATTAACATTTCTCTTTCATGCTTCTTCCATAAGATCATTTGTCTTCAGAGTAGTCAGAAGGATAAATGTAAAACAAATCATATTATGATGCTCTACTACTTAAAACCCCCAGTATGTTCATATAAAACCCACAGGCCTTAAAACGATAAAAAGCAAACCTTACTTAATGGCCTCTCATATCCTTCTAACCTTGTTCCCAGTGACCATAGCTTTTGCTCACTATAAAGAATACTGAAGAGGGTGAGCAGAAAAAAACTACAACAACATGTTGTATTTTAAGAGGCCAAAGATATATTTTTTAAGAGGTATTTTGGCCTCTTAAAATACAGGATGGTGTTGTGTTTTTGCTTCCCCTCACCCTCTTCATTACTTTTCCCACTGTTGGCCATGTGGTGTTTCCCTTCCTGTGTGAAATTCTCTCTCACACTCCCCAAATGCACTCCTCCATATTTAGTGGTATTATGGTTGCCTTCAAATTAAATAGGTAGGATCCTCTTCACCATAAGATTTAATGTTGACAATTAAAAGGATTTTTTGTTTTTAAAAAGAAAATCAGAAATAAATTTCCAAGTTAATACATAACATTTTCAGGTTTGACTACTGGCTTTTACTATTCCTTATATCATTGTAGGCCTCAGCTTCATAATTCCTATAACTCTAATTACAATACTTTTTTTTAAGCATTTAAACACAGGCCAGGAAACCAAAGCCATGCTCTGGCCTCCAAAATCACTGACTTTGTCCCCTAAAATTTCATATGAAATGAAAACCAATCCTCCTCTTCCAGTTTCTAACCCAGAAATCTAGTTGTTTTCTTATCATTTTAACCCTCACTCATTGCTGTGTATCTACATTTTATTTCTTATCTAAGAGAGTTTTTGGCCTCATTTATATTTTCAATTTCCTTTATAAAATTTGTATGTGAATATATATGCACACATATATTTATATAAGCATATACATATGTATGTTATTAGGTAGACACAGACATCTGTGTGAACATGTATGTGTGTATGCTTATATTTTTAAAATAACTTACAGTATTTTTTTTGTCAAGGGGTTCCAAATTCCTTTCATTAAAATGTGAAATGTACACATTCACAAAAATACTTACTTTGTAAATGAACAGGTATATAAATAACATATACATGTAAGTTAAGTGGGATATTAGGGGAATTAAAAAGACAGAGTTATGGGTGCTGAGATTAAGAATAATGGCACAAAGAAAGTAGTAGCTTTAGAGTACAGGAAATATCTGATTATTGCTTTCATATAGAAGCAGTATTATTAGTGTCAGTGATTGTATGGGGATGTAGTTCCATTTTGAAGAACTGCCATACCATTAACTTTGTTGTACAATGTAGTACAAAGATCCTGATTTAGACATTCAACAGGGCTGGCTTCTAGAATATAAATAGACATATGTTACTACGATTTATTTACTTCTTGTGAGAAATATTTCTTTCTTCAGTTAAACTTTTTCTAATTCAAAATATAACACAATTTTATAAAAATACACAAAACTAAAATATACTGCTCATTAAAATGCCAAAAAGGATTTGCTTACTTAATCTATATGCAGCTCAAAAAAGAGAACACCGACAATCTCTTTTATGCCATCTCCTCCAATCAGTACTCTCTATCTACCTACAATTTCATGAATTTCAGCCACTGCTTTCTTGATTTTGAATTTGTTTTATACCTAAGAACACATTTGTAAAATTGAGTTTGTTTTTTATTTTAACTTGTATATAGACTGAATCAGACCACATCTATTATTTTGTGTGTGATCTTATTCACTCAACTTTGCATTGTAAGAATCACCCATGTATATGTATGTGTGTATAAATGCAAGTCATTCTCTGTGCATATATAATTTGAATACAGGAATATCACAAAATATATTTACCATTCAACACAAGTTATTTACACAGTTCTGTTGCACCAACTTACATTCATGAGGATATTTAATAAGAACTCTAATTGTTCCATACTCTCACCAAATCTTGATATTTTTATTCTTTTCTGTTTTAGTCAAACTGGTAAAGTTGTAGTGATATAATATTGTGATTTAACATTCCATTTCCCTGGTTTTCAATGAGGATTATAGCATTCAATTCAAAATATTTTATTTCCATTATGAGTATGACTTTGGCCCTGTGACATTTAAATATGTATCTTGTTGTTCAAACATTTAGAGATTAAATTGTAATATTTTGCTATTAATTCAAGCTTAATTAATTGTGATAAGAGAACAGAGTGCATGAAGTTAATCTCTGGTATTTATTAAGACTTAATGGGTCTATGTGCAGAAAAGAGTTAGCATAGCATAGCAGGCCGGAAACTACTACAGAAAGGTCTGTTTGAAAGTTGGCCCTCAGCTGGCATATGATAACTTAGATATTAACAGGGTTCCTATCATACTCAAGACTGACAAGAGTAACTTGCTGTGCCTAAAATGTTTGTACAAATTATGTTGTTTATGCTGAAGACTTACTTTTCTATGGCTGCCTAGAATTTTGGTATATATGATGAAGAGGATGCCTATGCAATCAAACCTCAATGAAAACCCTGGGCATTGAGTCTATAATAAGCTCTCCTGGTAGACATTTCAAATGTGTCATTACAACTCAGCTGGAAGAATTAAGTGTGTCCTATGTGACTCTACTGGGAAAAGATTCACAAAGTCTTAAATCTGGTTTTTTTGGAATTTACCCATGCACCTTTTCTCCCTTGCTGATTTAACTTGCTTTTCTTTTGCAGTAATAATTATAGCCATAAGTAAGACTACATTTTATTTCCAGTGAGTCCTTTTAGTGAATCATCAAATCTGGTAGTGGTTTTGGGAACCCCTGGTATAGCAGGTCTCAGAAGTGGAATTTGCTGGAATGACCCTGACTCACTTAAATATGGTGAAAACACTGGGAAGAGAAAAGCTCAAAGGGCAGGGAATGATGAGTCTTCACTTTCTGAGTAGCTATGGAGTTAGCTGTAGTATGAAACAGCAGTTGAAATTGCTGTCTGCTGGGACATTTAAAAGTTACCTATGGAATTTGAAAATGGTACATGCATTTCTATGAGCTTGGCTTACTGCATTGTCTACCTGCTTTTGGCCATCCTGGCTAAAGCAAAGATTAAACCATGCAGTGTTGGTGATTTCTTTCTTTCTCCTCTAAGTGGAAAAAGAAATAGCCCAAATAGTCACAAATGTGAATTTTGGCTAAAAATTTAAAAATTTTCTATATTCTCTTCTCCAAGTGGGACAAAAACAGCTAAATCCATTTCCAGAGTTGGAACAAAGAGATAGATAAATTGAGAATAAGGATTAGATGGTGAAGAGGGAATCACAATCTTGCCACACCTTCAACCTAACTGCCTTTGCTGCAGCAGCCCCACCCTTGCAATGTCTTTGAATGGGGTAATTGAACCAGATCAATTCCATTTTGAACAGGGGCTGGGTAAAATAAAGCTGAGATTCCAAGATGGTTAGGTATTCTAAGTCACAATATGACATAGGAGGTTGGCACAAGTTGCAGGTTATAAAGACCTTGCTGATAAAACAGATTGCAGTAAAGAAGCTAGCCAAAACACACCAAAACCAAGATGGCCAAGAGAGTGAGCCCGGTCATCCTCACTGCTACACTCCTATCAGCGCCATGACACTTTACAAATGCCATTGCAACATCAGGAAGTTATCCTATATGGTCCAAAAAGGGGAGGACTCAATAATCCACCCCTTGTTTAACATGCAATCAAGAACTAGCCATAAAAATGTGCAACCAGTAGCTCTTGGGGCTGCTCTGTCTATGGAGTAGCCATTCTTTTATTCCTTTACTTTCTTAATAAACTTGCTTTTACTTTGCACTGTGGACTCGCCCTGAATTCTTTCTTGCACAAGAGATCCAAGAACTCTCTCTTTGGGTCTGGATAAGGACCCCTTTCTAGTCACAGCATCACAGCTAGATCTCTCCACCAACTATAATCTTAACCCTATAAATGTGGAATTTATTGACAGGAGTTTGAATAAATTTGCGGCAGTTTAGAAAATGAATTTTTAAAATTGGCTTTGTATTTTGTGGTTATTTGTATAATAAAAATTCTTATAAATGACATATACTTGTAATTTTATACATTCTTAGGGGGATCTTCACAATCAGTGAAAGCTGCAAAGGAAAGTGACAGTGGGACATAACTTCTTTGCTTTTTATCACTGATGGGTTGGCTGGAATTTAAATTTGTTAAGCATTTAAAACGAAATATGTCTTTGTAATACCTGCTTTTGGCTCTGATTTTTCCTAATGTTAGGCTCTCTGAATAAACAAACAGCATTAACAGAGAGTCAATATCGAAATTGAGGTGCACTTCTGACATCGTAAACAGATTTTAGTTGCTAATGAGCCCTTATAAGTCAGTGATCTGACCCTTAGAGGCTGATGATTTTCTAATGTAATGTGCATATTTTTGAATGGGTCAATTTGGACTCAGACTAACAAGACAAAAAACCTCAAGAAAGCCCTGCTTGTCACTCAGATGTGAATCATAGTGTGTGACCTTATAGCATCTCAACTTTACTGCAGCTGAAGAAAATTCGCTGGTCTTTTTAAGAATCTGAATTTATATATCCTAATTTCCTGGATCTGACTCTAAGCTGAAACCTAGTATTGCCTGTTACAGGCTGTTTTGGCCTCAGCATAGGCTAAGTTGAACTAAAAGCAAGCGTCAGATTAATAAACAGAACTCAAATTATAGGACTCTCGCAAATTTAAAATTCCTCTCTGTGGGCACATAAACTATCACAACATCCTTGTTGCTGACTGGACCATCTGTGCTGTGTACAAATGCCCACAAAAAGCGCTCGTTCTCTAGTGGGACTATTTGAAATTGAGCTCCTAGTCAACTCAATATTTCTGACATTGCTTGCATTTTTATTTCTGATCTGGGCTAGACTCTGTAAGTTGGTAGAAAGACACTTCACAGAGAACCTTGACCTCCTGAGGAGTGCCTCACTAACTGTTGTTGACTTGTTGTGTTTGGATTTCTGGATCAGTTGTAGATTGCAATGATGCACTGATAGTTTCAGTCTATTTTCTGCATCTTTCTCCAGGTACACACACATCCGTAAGGAAATTTTACTACTAAATACAACCGTCCCCCCAAAAGTGTGATTGTTTATAGAATGCTCACTAGTTAAATGATTATAATAAAAGGGAGGGAATGTTATGTAACCTAATTTTATTTTTTTAACTTCAAGATTTTATTTAACCAATTCCTAAACATGAGACATCTTTCTAAGTTGTACAGAAATATTTTTTTCTAAGAAAATACTTTTGCTTTTCTTATATGAAAGTTTTCCAGATGAAACATCTCAGTGAAATGAGGAACTAATTGAAAAAGCATGAGGTTATAATTGCTAAAAAGAACGGATTGACTTTATAACAACAAGGGAAAACAAAATCTTTGCACCAGGACAGGCATGGAGAAGTGGAAAGGCAATGATCTTTGTCAAAACTATTACTGAAAGGTTTGTCTACTCCCAAGGAAAAAGAAAAAAAAAATCCCCAGTGTTGACTTTCCATGCTGCTCTGAGCATTTTGAATTTAATCAACCACTGAGCCTATGATCACACCTGATTCTGAGACAGCAGCGGGTAACCTCAGCACTTTCCACACAGAACACCACCAGATGCTTCCACATCTGAAAGGAAGATGAACTGGTGTCAGGGACAAGTGAAATGTTTAGAACTAACTACCTCAGGTGGTCCTTCTGAAAGCAAGGACTAAACTGAGTGAAGTGAACTGAGAATCCTAGGGTGATAGGCTTCATGGTGAGAAATCACAATGGGGGCCCTGTTAAATTTACTGCCTGACTAAAGGGTCCCTCTGGAGGAACCCTAACAATTGTAAACTCTATCATTATGGGGTACTGTGTTCCCTCTGGGATTGTGTTTTTCGTGTGTGTAAATATCCTAACTATCATCATGCTGCTTCAGTCCTGGAAGCCATTCATATCAGCTTCAACTTACTGGCCAGAGATAGGCTGTACCTGAATTCTTGTCTTGAGCCAGCGGTAAAACAAAAACAAAAAAAGTCATTCAGAAGCTGAAGAAGGAAGTCTCCTCACTTTAAAAATAGACTTTTATGGTTAATGGGATTTATTTTAACTGAATAAATCCATGACACCTAAAGTTCCTATGTGAGATGAACACTTCAGTTTGGTCTCTTTCTGCTTCTTAGAGTACTTCCTGCTAGTAGTTTTACAGTAAATACTCCAGATGGCAAGGAGTAGACCTTGCAGGTGGACTCTTGGAAGTTCTCATCTGGTTTCCTCTGGACTTTACTTCATATGTCTTCTTCCATTTGCTGATTTTTTTTTTGGTGCCTATATTTGTTTATAAGAGGTTTCATAAGAAAATATCCACAGTCTGGGTGGATTAAACAACAGAGATTTATTTCCTCATAATTCTGGAGGCTAGAAATCTGAGATTAAGTTGTTGACGAGGCTAGTTTCTCCTGAGGCCTCTCTCATTGGCTTACAGATGTTCACCTTCTTTCTGTGTCCTTATGTGACTGTTTCTCTGTGTATACATGTCCCATGTGTCTCTTTTGTGACTATTCTTTGTTTTTTATAAAGACATCAGTCATATTAGACTAGGGTCCCCCCATAGCCTCATCTTCCTTTAAGCACCTCTTCAATGACCCTATCTCTAAATGCAATAACATTCTGAGTAGAGGGGTTAAGACTTCCAAATATAAATCTGGGTGGGTGGGGGACACAACTCAGTCATAACAGTGCCCTTTCACAGTAATAAATCATAACCATGAGTATAACTGTTTGCTGGTATCTGTGAGTTCTGTTAGCGAAAAATCAAACCTAGGTAATCATTTTTTGTAAATGTCCTATGTGCACTTGGTATTTTTCAAAAAAGTGTTCCTCAATTTTGGAATGCTGCATTCTGTATGTGTAAATTTCATTCAGTTTGTTAACTACATTTTTTCCATGATACATTTTTTCTTCTGCAACCATTTTTGGCTTTTTAAATTTGTTTCCACTGATCTTCTATCATTTTTTCATTCCTCTTCTCATGACTTGTTGTTTTCTACTGTATAACAGACATTTAGTTTAAATTTTTTTTGTAGCAATTCTTTGCAGAAAAGAAGGCAAAGTGCCTGGAGATACTAGCAATATGAAATAAATTAATCCAATTTTAGGTTTTAAAATGGTTTGAATTGCTTTACAACCTCTGGAAAGGCTGAATTATTTCCAGCTAATCTTTAATCCTAAGATGTACCTTTCATGAATTCAACATATATTTTATCATCCAAGCAATGCAAGGCTGTCAGTAGCTTGGATATATGTACCAGCCATTGAACTTCCTTTACTTGATTAATTAATCCTCCAAGGAAAAAGTTTCTCAGACTTACTTCTTTGAATTTCCCTTTTAACATGAATCTTGTTTCAGGAATGGTTCACAAACTTATAAGCTCTCAGGATATGCTTTCACATTTTATAAAGCACCACTGATCATGCTCAGTGAGTACATAATTTCAAACTACATATGATCCATGAGTTATGATGGTTTCACTTAGGGTTTTTCAACTTTACAATAATGTGAAAGTGATAAACACATTCAGGAGAATCCGTACAAGTACCCACACAGCCATTCTGTTTTCACTTTAGTATAGTATGTAATAAATTACATGAGATACTCACGCTTTATTATGCATACATATTCTGTTAGACAACTTTGCCCAACTCTAGGCTAATGTAATTGTTCTGAGCCCAATTAAAGTAAACTAGTCTAAGCAACAGTGTTTGGTAGGTTAGGTGCATTAAATGCAGTTTTGGCATATGATATTTTCAACTTACAATGTATTTATTGGGATGTTATCCCATCATAAGGACCATCTATAGTATCTTCTTTATTCTTAATTTCTTATTTGTCAGATAATATTATCCTTCTATTTACTTTAAAGAACTATTACAAGGATCAGATTAGACATTTGGGAAAGTCTTTTGAGAGTTCTCTTGTTTATAGCAATATATATTCATATTCCTCTCCTCATCTGATCTGCCCAAGTTAAAGAAATTAATCTTCTAGAAGAAGTGTTTTTTATTGTCAAAAAAATCCCTCATTTTGAGTAAATGAAACATTTATCTACTACAGAAACATGGTACTGTTAGAAAGAGCTATTTTAGCTTGATTTACTAAAAGATTTCTCATCTGATCTGAGATCTATGTCTTCTTGGAAGATTAAATCAAGCTCTTTGTCTTTTTGGAAGATGACTATAATCTGTTTCTTTCTTAATAAATATCACCATATATATTCTAATATATTTTATGTGAATATTGCATACAATATATTTTATGTGAACATTTATACTCTGTAGTCATCTTCTAAGAAGAAACCATATGTTTATAACAGAAAACTATAGAAGCTGCTATGACAGTCGGTGTGTTCATACAGACATTTGCATCCAATGTGTTCCAAATATTTCTAAGTGCCTTCTAAACTGGAAAATAAAAAAATAAATAAGAAAGAAAGAATAAAAGAAAAAAAATGTACTCAGCAGTGCTAAGAAGGGGTTTTGAAGAAAATGTAGAAAAGACAAAAGTACACAATTTTGAAATAATGCATTTCCAAAGGAACCTCTGCTACCAATAAATAGTACTAACCTAATTAAGTAGGCAACGCCCTAGATTTCTCTTTGGCTAGCTTAGTTTCTTTTAAACTTATTCTTCTAAATAACCAGTCTTATTGGTAACTTAAGTTTTCACTGAACTATATTTAACAGAGTAACATAATATAATACTACTGAAGATAAAAGAGATGCTGAAGATCCTAAATATAGTGGAGATACATACTCTTTTCTATAGTGATGATGGACAGCTGAAAACTGTTTGGGAAGTCATATTTGTTAATGCAGTATTATTATAATATGATGAGGGATATTGTTCATTAAAGGAATCATGTAGGAAGGACTTTACTAATGGATATAATTATAACCTGATGATACATAAGTTTGAACTTTTATATATTGGACATTTTAAAAAAAAGGACTATTGTTTCATAGTGCTCATAGTAACATGAGGATTTGTGAGTCATTGAATATCTATGATTTGTGACTGTTTATCATCTATTTCCTGTTCATCAGTAATGAAATACCATTTTTTTCTCCTCTTTGGAAAACTACTTTTTCAGGTAGATGTTTAATGCTAGAAATTTTTATCTTAACACTACTTTCGCATCCTGCATCCTAGAGATTTTGGTATATTTTATCTCTATTTTTATTTCAAATAATTTTATATTTTTGCCTTATTTTTGTTGCTTTCTTCAAAATCACTCAGGAGCAAGTTGTTTAATTTCCATGTAACTGGTAGTTTTGAGTGATCTTCTTGGTACTGATTTCTACTTTTATTCTTCTGTGTTCTGAAATACGGTTGGTATGATTTTTTTTATGTATATAATTTACTGAGACTTGCTTTATGGCCAAACATGTGGTTATTCTTGAAGTATCTCCCTGTGTAGATAAGAGGAATGTAAATTCTATTGTTGATGAGTAGAGTGTTTTGTAGGTATCAGCTCAATTGGTCAAGCGTCAATTTAAGTCCAGAATTCCTTTGTTAGTTTTTTGCCTCGGTATCTGTCTAATGCTTTCAGTGGAGTGTTAAAGTCTTCCCTATTCAACGGTGTGACTGTCTAGGTCTTTTTTTAGGTCTCAAAGTACTTGTTTTATGAATCTGGGTGCTCCAATGTTGAATGTGTATATATTAAAAAGTTATATTTTCTTGTTGAATTGAACCCTGTATCATTATGTAATGCCCTCCTTTCTCCTTCATTACTGTTACTGGTTTAGGTCTCCTTTTTCCTGATACAAGGAGAGCAATTCCTGTTCTTTTTTTGTATTCCATTTGTGTGAGAGATCTTTCTCCAACTCTTTATGTTGAGCCAATGTGAAATAAGTCTCTTGAAGACAACAGATCAACTGGCCGTGTTTTTAAATACAACTTGCACCTCTGTGACTTTTTAAGTGGGTCATTTAGATCATTTACATTCAAGGTTTATATGTATTTGTGAGGTTATAATCCTATCATGAGGTTGTTAGCTGGTTGCTTTGTAGTTTCTATTGCTGTTGTTTTATAGGGTCTGTGGGATATGCACTTAAGTGTGTTTCTATGGTAGCAGGCATCTTTCTTTTGTTTCATGGGGAGAACTCCCTTTAGGATCTCTTGTAAAGCAGGTCTAGTGATTGCAAATTCCATTAGCACTTGCACTTCTGGAAAATATTTTATTTATCCTTCACTTATTTATTTATTTATTTAGAGACAGAGTCTTACTCTGTCACCCAGGCTGGAATGCAGTGGCATGATCTTGGCATACTGCAGCCTCAACCTCTTGGGTTCAAGTGATTCTCTTGTCTCAGCCACCTGAGTAGCTGGGATTACAGGTCTGGGCCACCATGCCTGGCTTATTTTTGTATTTTTAGTAGAGACGGGGTTTCACTATGTTATCCAGGCTGGTCTTGAACTCCTAAGCTCAAGCAATCTGCCAGCCTTGGCCTCCCAAAGTTCTGGGATTATAAGAGTGAGCCATCATGCCTAGCCTCTTCTTGACATATGAAGCTTAGTTAAATAGGATATGAAATTTTTGGCTGGGATTTATTTTCTTTAAAAATGTGGAAAACAGGCCCTCAGCTTCTCCTGGCCAGTAAAGTTTCTGCTGAGAAGTCCTCTGTTCGCCTGATGGGGTTTCCTTGGTACGGATCTGACTTTTTTCTATACCTGCCAATAAGATTTCTTTTCAGGTTGGGTGCGGTAGCTCATGCCTGTAATCCAGCAGTTTGGGAGGCTGAGGCAGGCAGATCACGAGATCAGGAGTTCAAGATCAGCCTAGCCAAGATAGTGAAACCCCATCTCTACTAAAAATACAAAAATTAGCCAGGTGTGGTGATAGGCACCTGTAATCTGAGCTACTCGAGAGGCTGAAGCAAAGAATTGCTTGAACCTGGGAGGTAGAGGTTATAGGTTATAATGAGCCAAGATCACACCACTGCACTTGAGCCTGGGCAACAGAGTGAGACTCTGTCTCAAATTTAAAAATTTGTTTTTTCTTCAGTGTTGACCATGGAAAGCCTGGTAACTATATGCCTTGGTGACATTCATCTTATATAGTATCTCACTGGTGCTCTCTGGATTTCTTGTAACTGTATGTCTATCTCTGTAGCAATATTAGGGAATTTTTTTTGAATCATTCTCATAAGCATGGTTTTCAGGTTTTATGTTTTTTACTTTTTCTGTTTCTCTCTTAGGAATGCCAATAATTTGTAGGTTTGGTCATTTTGCATAATCCCATTTTTTTTAAGATTCTGTTCATTTAAAACAATTATTTTTTCTTTATTTTTGTGTGACTGGGTTAATTTGAAAAACTGGTCTTCAAATTCTGAAATTCTTTCTCTGCTTGATCCAGTATGTTGATAAAGTTTTCAATTATATTTTGAAATTCCTTAAGTGGGTTTTTCAATTCCAGAAGCTTTGCTTGATTTCTTTTTAAAATGTTAATCTCATCCTTGATTTCCTGGATTGATTTAGAAGTTTCACAGTGTTGATTCTGAACCCTGTACTAGATCTCATTGAGCTCCCTGCAATCCCTGCTTTGAATTCTATTTTTATCTGTCATTTCTGAATTTCCATTTTGGTTAGGGATTATTGCTGGAGAGCTAGTGTGTTATTTTGGTGATGTCACTGCATTCATTTTTCATGGTGGCAGACTGTTTGCACTGGTTCTTTCTTAACTGAAAATGTTGGCAACTTTTATTTTTTGAAATTATTTTCTTGTCAGTAGGATTTTTTTTTCTTTCTTTACAGTATTGTTTTGTTTTCTTTCCCTTTCTCTTTCCCCCTTTCCATAGGAGTTGTGACTATAGAGAATGTTGAGTAGGGTCTTTCGCCTTTGCTTTTATAGCCCTATGAACTTCCTTTGGTAGGTTTTATAATGGGCTGTGCAGTTTGACCTACACACCAGTAGACGGCATCTTTGGGTAAAAGCCAGTTGCAGGCAAAGAGGTTGGGTACACACTTGATCTTTGTTTGCTGAGAGAGACTCTGCTGCCTTAGGCCACTGGCTGATCTATGGAGTACACGATAGTCTGAGCTCATGATCAACCCCAAGAGGATCACATGGGTGGGGAGGCATTGTGCAGGTTTGCCTACAAATCCCCCAATGGCAGTCACAAGCACCAGCACCAGGAAGAATCTAGTGGGCAGCTATCAAGGACCCAGAGGTGTGCCTGGGCATGAAGCTGAGAAATCCTGGCCCCAAGTTCTCCACATGGGCAGCCTAAACTTCTAATCCAGGAGAAAAGGTGACAAATGCTGGGAGATCTACCCCCTGCACCAGGATCTCTGCATAGGAAGGAATGGGGTGGCAACTCAGGCTGCTAGTCCATGCAAGTCAGTGCTCTAAATGCTTGGATATCTGCCTATGTGGAAAGTGAAGAGGGTCCTATTAAATGAGGATTTCTGCATAAGAAGGGTGAGGTGGCTCAGGCTACTGATCCAGGCAAGGGGTTGCTCTGAAAACCTGGTGAATCTGCCTGGATGTGGAGGGGAGTGGGACCTCCTACACCACAAGGTGTGTCTATAATGGGTAGGGTGGCTCAGGCTGCTGATCCAGACAATGGGATGCTCCAAAAACCTGGTGATCTGCCAGTGTGTGTAGTAAAGAGGAATCTGCTGTGCCACACTCTATGTCTATGAAGGGTGTGGCTTTGGCTGCTGGTCCAGAAAAGTAGGTGCTCCAAATATATAAATTTTTACCTGTGGGTGGGGCAGAGAGGGCCCTGCTAGACCATGCTCTCAGGGGAGCAGGCTAGGGCACTCAGCAGCAACACATGCCAACTGGCTTTAGACTGCCAAGCTGACCTTGGCTGCAACTCCTGTCACCCAGTCAAAACTGTTTCTGTAGCAGCAATTCTTCCACCTCAGGTTTGCTGACGCAATACATTCTTCAATTCTGGCTGTAAAGACTCTTATCCTGCTGCAGAGCAAGTAGCTCCAATCTCTGGCCCAAGCCAAAAATACCTGCATATCCATGTTGCCAGGTCACAAAAGAACAACTGACTTTGGATGCTCCCAGGTTAAAAATAGCTTCCTGCTGTCAGTTCTGAACCTGGTAAAATGCCTGAAGCTTTTCCCAGTGTCTTTCCCTCACAGCATCTTCAAACCTCTCCCAAGCTGCAGTACAGAGATTGGGAGAAATAAAATGCCCTTCCTTTAGCCTTTTTTGGATTCCCAGTGGATAGGTGAATCACAGAGGGAGGCTCTCTGACTCTTTCACATACAAGGGCTTCACCCATTTTCTCCTCCCCATGATATTGTGTGTCCCTCACAATTCCAGTGGACTCCCATTTTCCTTTTGGAATTAAAGCTCACAGAGTTGATCTTTATGCACTATCTTGCTGTTTCCAAGTGGCCAAGGCAGGCTAAAAGCTTCTAATTTGCCATGAGGAAAAAAAAAAATAACAAAAATACAGCTGTCATTCTTAATCTTCTTTCTGTGACCTGGGCATTCCTTTTATTTTGTTCTTATGGTTGAACCCTATTTCCTGCTTCCCTTGCATTTCAATTTGTTTATTTAAAACATCCTGAGAAAGATATTTGGCAGGTAACACGTTAGAGTTATTCTACTCTTACAATTAATTGATAGTCCAGGCATTATTGTACCCTAGCTCCAGTGTTGCTGTGAAATACATTGATATTGTACACATCACTGCATCACTATTTTATGTGAGACCATTTTTTTTCTATCAAAAATTTTATACTTTCTATTTTTTGTCACCAGAGTTCTGAAATTCTATGATGATTTTTTTTGGTGTGGAGTTTTTGTGTTTTCCTCTTTCTCAACCTTTTCTTCCTACTTTTCCAATTATAAAACAAACAAAAAAAAATTAGTGCTGATTTTCCAGCATTTTACAGTTCTGGAAAAATTTCCTGTGATATTTTATTAATGATTTCTCTCATTTTCTCTCATAAAAATCTTGTAATTGAAACTTTTTTACTAAATGTTTTGTGTTTTTCTCCTCTTATTTTTAGTTTATGGGTCCTGGGTTTCTGGGGTATTTCTTCAACTTTATCCTACAGCTTTTTTTTTTGCTTGTTTTTTCTCTATCTTATTTTTATTTGTTTATTTGTTTTGAAGGCCTCTTTTAGTTTTCTGAATACGGATTACTAATAGCTTTTTCTTTCTATCCAAATAGAAGACGGGTGCTTTAACTTGCCTGGCATATAAGGTTGAAATAATTTTTTTATATCTTTGATAATATTATCCATGTCATTTGCATTTTTTTACTACTGTTAGATTATTTCACTTTTCTTTTTTTTTAATTTTTAATTTTTTATTTCATTTTAGGTTTTGGGGTACATGTGAAGAACATGCAATATTGTTGCATAGGTACACACGTGGCAGTGTGACTTGTTGCCTTCCTCCCCTTCACCTGTATCTGGCATTTCTCCCTATGCTATCTCTCCCCAACTCCCCACCCCCCACTGTCCCTCCCCTATTTCCCCCCAACATACCCCAGCGTATAGTGCTTCCCTCCCTGTGTCCATGTGTTCTCATTGTTCAACACCTGCCTATCAGTGAGAACATGTGGTGTTTGATTTTGTGTTCTTGTGTCAGTTTGTTGAGAATGATGGTTTCCAGGTTCATCCATGTCCCTACAAAGGACACCAACTCATTGTTTTTGATGGCTGCATAATATTCCATGGTGTATATGTGCCACATTTTCCCTGTCCAGTCTATCATTGATGGGCATTTGGGTTGGTTCCAGGTCTTTGCTATTGTAAACTGTGCTGCAATGAACATTCGTGTGC
>CAUYQU010074906.1:0-35300 GCA_963574635.1 Cheracebus regulus
GACTTTCAGATTGGGTCTCTGAGTGGACGTCTGGCTTGTTGGTGATGAAGTTTTTTCTGTTTCTTAGTTTTCCTTCGGGGGGCGCCGCTTCCCCACAGAGCTGGGCCTTCCCGGGTTCAGCTGTGCTTTCTCCATCCTCAGCGTTTCCAATTGCTATTCTCCTTGTGGGGATGGGACCGGCCCAGCCCGACTAAAAGGGCATCCAATCCCGTACACTCCGCACCGAGAAGCGCTGCGCCGGCCAAAAGAGTCGCGCTGGCAACCCCTGTGGCTCCTTCGCCGGGAATCTCCCAGTCTGTGGGCATCAAAAATTCGTCTGCAATTGCGGCATCCACTCGCTCTCTGTGCTTTCACTGGGAGCTATAATCCTGAGCTGCTGCTACGCAGCCATCTTGGATCTCTCTCTGCCCGGTGATGAAGTTTTTCTGTTTCTTAGTTCTCCTTTGGCGGATGCTCATTCCCCACAGAGCCGGACCTTCCCGGGTTTGCTGTGCTTGCTGTGAAACTCTCAGTCCTCAGCGCTTCCAATTGCTGTTTTCCTTGTGGGGATGGGACCAGCAGAGCCCGTCTGTCCTGTATACTCCGCACCGGGAAGCGCCGCGCTGGGGCACCGGCAAAACAGCTGCACCAGCCAAAAGAGTCATGCTGGCGACCCGTGTGGCTTCTCTGCCGGGAATCTCCCGGTCTGTGGGCAACAAAAATTCGTCGGAAAGTGCGGCGTCCACTCGTTCTCTGAGCTTTCACTGGGAGGTACATTCCTGAGCTGTTGCTAATCAGCCATCTTGGATCTCTCTTGTAAAACCTTTTTGAAAATTCAATTTTGAGCATTTAAAATACAGTTTTTATTATACAAGTAATCTATGCTTCTTTTAGAAATCTTGGAAAACTAAACAGGAAAAAATTATGCATAATCCTATAGAGGCAAGCCCTGTTAACATTTTTAGTGTAGTTCTTTTGTATTGTTTTCTGTTCTTTTAAAAATTAGATTAATTGCTTTCTTTCTTTTTTCGAGACAGAGTCTTGCTCTGTAGCTCGGACTGGAGTGCAATGGCACGATCTTGGCTCACTGCAATCTCTGCCCTCCAGGTTCAAGCCATTCTCTTGCTTCAGTCTCTGGAGTAGCTGGGATTACAGGTGTGGGCCATCACTTCTGGCTAATTTTCATATTTTTAGTAGAGATAGGCTTTCACGATGTTGGCCAGGCTGGTATTGAACTCCTGACCTTGTGATCCTCCCGCCTCAGCCTTTCAAAGTGCTGGGATTACAGGCATGAGCCACTGTGCCTGGCCGGGTTAATTTCTTAGATTGAATTTATTTTGTAAGTATAATTCTGTATCCTGATTTTCCATGTGACATAACATTTTCCATAGTGTTACAGTCTTTATAAATGTCATTTTTAATGATTGCATAAATTTGCATTATGCTACTGTACTATGGTTTATCTAACCAGAGTTAGATGTGCAGATTCTAATAATGTATTATCTTTATTTTTTAAAAAAAACTGAAAATATTTTTATTTTTTTTAATTGACACATAATAATTATATATATTTGTGTGGTAGTGTGTAATGTTTAGATACATGTGTATTATGTGTAATGATCCATTCAGGATACTTTGCAAATCCATCTTCAAAATTTATCATTTCTTTGTGTTGGTAACATTCAGAATCCTCTCTTCTAGCCAATTGAAAATACACAAACAATTGTTGTTACCTCTAGTCACTGTACAGTGCTACAATGTATTCTTTCTGTCTAGCTGTCACTTTGTATCTGTTGCCCAACCTCTTCCTATCCTTCCTTCCCTCAACCCTTCCTAGCCTCTACTCTCTGCTTATGAGACCAACTTTTTTAGCTTCCACATAGGAGTGAGAACATGTGGTATTTGTCTTTCTATGCCTGGCTTATTTTCCTTAATATAATATCCTTTAGGACATGAGGTTCAGCCACGTTGTAGTGAATCACAGAATTTCATTCTTTTTTTTTGTGGCTGAATCACATTCCTCGTGTATATATTTCACAGTTTCCTTATGTAGTCCTCTGCTGATGGACACTTGGGTTGATTCCATACCTTGACTATTGTGACTTAGACATGGGAGTGCAGATACCTCTTCCACAGCCTGATATCTTTTCCTTTGGAAATCCCAGCAGTGGGATTGCTGGATGGTATATGGTAGTTCTGTTTTTAGTTCTTTGAGGCACTTTCAAACTGTTTTCCATTATAACAGTACTAATCTACATTCCTCTCAACAGCACAGAAGAATTTCCCTTTCCCTGCATCCTCGCTGCATTTGTTATCCTTTGTCTTTTTGATTGCAGCCATTCTAGCTAGGGTGAGATGATCTCTCATTGTGGTTTTGATTTGCATTTCCCAGATGATTAGTGATGAGCATTGTTTCATATACCTGTTGGCCATTTTGTATGTCTTCTTTTGCGGCATGCCTATTCATGTCTTTTGCCTGCTCTTTAATGGGATGATGAGGATGATGATGAGTTTTTGTTGTTGGGTTGACTTCCTTTATAGTTTGGATATTGGTCCCTTGTTGGAATAATAGTTTGCAAATATTTTTTCTCATTCTGAAGATTGTGTGTTCACGCTGTTGTTTCCTTTGCTGTACAGAGTTTTTTTAGTTTGATAAAATCTCATTTATCTGTTTTTATTTTTGTTGGCCTGTGGTTTTGAGGTCTTATCCATAAAATCTTTGTCTAGACCATTGACCTGAAGTGTTTCCCTTATGTTTTCTTCTATTAGATTTGTAGTCTTGGGTTTTACATTTAAGTTGGTAATATCTTTGAGTCAATTTTTTTTTTTTTTTGAGACAGAGTCTCACTCTGTTGCCAGGCTAGAGTGCAGTGGCGTGATCTCAGCTCACTGCAACCTCCACCTCCTGGTTTCAAGCGATTCCTTTGCCTCAGCCTTTTGAGTAGCTGGGACTACAGGCATACCATCACGCCCAGCTAATTTTTATATTTTTAGTAGAGATGGGGTTTCACCATGTTGGCCAGGCTGGTCTCAAACTTCTGACATCAGGTGATCCACCTGCCTTGGCCTCCCAAAGTACTGGAATTACAGGTGTGAGCCACCACGCCCGGCTTTGAGTTGATTTTTGTATTTAGTGACACATAGCGGTCTGCATTATTCTGCATATTTATATACAGTTTTCCCTGGACCATTTATCAAAGAGATTGTCTTTTTCTCAATGAATGCTCTTGGCAACTTTGTTGAAAATTATTTGGCTGTAAAAGTAGGGGTTTATGTCTGGGTTCTTTATTTTATTGTATTGGTCTACAAGTCTGTTTTTGTGCCAGTACCATGCTGTTTTGGTTACTATAGCTTTGTCGTATATTTTGAAGTCAGGTAATGTGTTGCCTCCTGCTTCATTATTTTTTTTGCTTAGGATTGCCTTAGCTATTTGAGGATTTTTAAGGTTCCATATGAATTTTAGGATTTGTTTTTTTATTTTTGTCAAAAATATCGTTGGTATTTTGATAGGGATTATTTCCAGGATATCTGTGTTTTCTTTGTATTTTTGCATTTTGGGGAAATCTGGGTGGGCAGTGTGACAAAATGAAAAAAGCAGAAAGTTTGAACTTAAAACTTTGAGTTTGAATATAATTTAGCAACTTATTACCTTAATAGCCCCAAGAAAGTAATTTGAATATGTAGATTCCTCTGTGTAATGCAAGTCTTTCTTCTTAATATAATTTCTTCTTCTGGGCATTATATTAAGATCTCTAGAGATGTTAAAAAATTTTCTACGCAGTACTTAAAATACATGTTTATATAGTGAGCTGATGGCTTAACATAATTACCTTTCATTTTGGTAGAACATGTTTATAAACCTGAAAGGAACAAGGAAAAATATTCAGTCTCCTGGTGCACTTGAATGATTGCTCATCAGGGCCTCCAGCTGACCGCTCTGAAAATTGAGTGACTAGCAAATATAAAGAATTGTTGATGGGAGGCAGTTAATGTCGCTCATGGCAAATTTATCTAAGTTAATCCATACTGTCTTAAGGAAATGCCTTGTTTTCTTGTTACACGACAGAGCTTCCATATCTCCTGGTTTGTCATATCATTAATCTTTATAGTGGTGCCATGTGACTTTTTCAACCTTTGTAGGTAGACTGTTATGCTACCTGGATATATATGCAGAGTGAAGAAAAGCTGAGTTCATTTCTCTTGCTCTGTAAGATGCTTAACTTGCTGGACATGTTGGAGTGGCTGTTTCAGGATATCAGTTTTTTTGTTTTTTTTTTTAAGACGGAGTTTCACTCTTGTCACCCAGGCTGGAGTGCAATGGTACAGTCTCGGCTCACTGCAACTTCTGCCTTCCGGGTTCAAGCAATTCTCCTGCCTCAGCCTCTGAGTTAGCTGGGATTACAATTGCCTGCTAGCATGCCTGGCTAATTTTTGTATTTTTTAGTAGAGATAGGGTTTTACCACATTGGCCAGCCTTGTCTCAAACTCCTGACTTCAGGTGATCTGCCCGTCTCAGCCTCCCAGAGTAATGGGATTACAGGCATGGGCCACCACGCCTGGCCAGCATTGAATCTGAATATAATTTAGCTGCTTATTACCTTAGTAACCCCAGGAAAGTAACGTGACCTTTCCAAGCCTCAGATTCCCCATCTGTGAAATGGGCACAAAAATGCCAGGGAAGTTGCTTCATATGGGAGAAAGAGCAATCGATTCAAGAAGCCTGAAGCTAAAGTCTCATCCCTGCTCACTGGCAGTATGGCCTTTGAAAAGATTTATAACATCTCTGATTCTCCCTTTTCTCGTCCCTACAGTGGGGCTAATGCTCGTGTTTTACTCACTGGATAAGTGTGGGTATTAAGTCCGGTGATGCGCGTGGTGCTTCTGATGCAGCACTTGACTCTCACACCGTTGCCTGTGTGCGCCTGAAGCATCGCGCGCTACCTAGGAGATGAGCCATCACTGTCCACTCCTGTCCCATTTTTAATTTGTTGCTGCTGGGTTCTTGCATGGATGAAAGTGTTTTTGAAGGTTGCAAATGACCACTTGACTCCCACGTGTGGTGATCCCAATGGGTATTTCTCTCATATCCACCCCGATTTCTTGTCTTTACAGAACATCTCACGTTTTGGGCTCTTGACTCTCATCTTGAACCCAATTTGTAGCCTCTTACCCTTCACCCCCTCCCACCCTTCCCCTCGAGACCCCCAAGCCCATCATATCATTCTTTTGCCTTTGCATCCTCATAGCTTAGCTCCCACCTATGAATGAGAACATACAATGCTTGGTTTTCTATTCCTGAGTCACTTCATTTAGAATAATAGTCTCCAGTCCCATCCAGGTTGCTGCAAATGCCATTAATTTATTCCTTTTTATGTAAAGCTCCAGGACCTTATACCACATCTGACACATATCATGCCTCAGTGACTGATCATGTACATATTTTATTAGATTTCTACCTAGGTATTTTCCTTCTTTTTTTGAGCTTGTGATACTGCTTTATTTTAAATTATTATTAATTAGTTATTTTGAGACAGACTTTCGGTCTTTAGCCGAGGTTGGAGTGAAGTAGCATGATCTTAGCTGACTGCAGCTTCTGCCCCCCGGGTTCAAGCGATTCTCCTCTCTCAGCCTCTTGAGTAGCTGGGGTTATAGGCACCTGCCAGCATGCCCAGCTAATTTTTGTATTTTTAGTAGAGACAGGATTTTGCCATGTTGGCCAGGTTTGTCTTTAACTCCTGACCTCAGGTGATCCACCCACCTTGGCCTCCCAAAGTGCTGGGATTATGGGCGTGAGCCTCTGTGCCCAGCCTATTTTGCATTATTTTTAAATTGATTTTGAAAATTGTGGTAAGATATACACAACATAAAATGTACCACTGAGTACATACATTCGCAGTGTGGTGCAACCATCACCACCCTCCACTTCTAGAACTTTTTCATCACTCTAAACAGAAGCTCTGTACCCATTACACAATAATTCTCATTCTCACTCCTCTCATCCTCCTGGCAACCATTATTCTACTTTTCATCTTGATGAATTTGCCTATTTTAGGTACCTCATATAAGTGGAGTCATACAATATTTGTTCTTTTGTGTCTGACTTATTTCACTTAGCATGTTTTAGGGTTCATGTATATTGTAGCATTTATCACAATTTCATTCCTTTTTAGGGCTGAATAACATTCCGTTTTATGGATAGATTACATTTTGTTTATCTGTTCATTAGTCAATGGACATTTGGGTTGTTTCCACTTTTGGCCATTGTGAATGGTGCCACTGTGCACGCTGGTCTACAGGTATCTGTTTGAGTCTCTGTTTTCGGTGTCTTTTGGTATTTATGTAGTGGGAGTAGAATTGCTGGATCATATGGTAATTCTGCGCTTAACTTTTTGAGGAACTGCCAAACTGTTTGGCACAGCAGATATATTATTTTACCTGCCTTCCAGCAGTGCATGAGGGTCAGATGATCGTTTTCTTTTCTTTTTTCTTTTTCAGACGGCCTGTCATCCAGGCTGGAGTGCAGTGGCATGATCTCAGCTCACTGCAACCTCCGTCTCCCAAGTTCAAGCAATCCTGTCTCAGCCTCCCGAGTAGCTGGGACTACAGGCTCATGCCACCATGCCTGGCTGAGTTTTATATTTTTAGTAGAGATGGGAATTTACCATATTGGTCATGATGGTCTTGAACTCTTGACCTCAGGTGATCTGCATGCCTCTGCCTCCTAGAGTGCTGGGATTCCAGGCGTGAGCCACCGCGCCCGGCCTGGATGATTTGTTTTTTGCATCACTCTGTCTTGTTTCTTTTTTGTGACCAAAAGAGAAAATAAGTAATAAACATTTTATTTTTTTGAGACAAGAGTCTCACTCTGTCACCAAGGCTGAAGTGCAGTGTCACAATCAGGGCTCATTGCAGCCTTAACCTCCTATGTTCAAGTGATCTTCCACCTCAGCTCCCAAAGTAGCTGGGACTATAGGCACATGCCATTATGCCTAGCTAATTTAATTTTTTTTTGAATTTTATTAGAGACAAAGTCTCACTGTGTTGCCCAGACTGGTCTTGAACTCCTGAGCTCAAGTAATCCTTCTCTTTTGGCTTCGCAAAGTGCAAGGAGTACAGGCATGAGCCATCACACCCGACCATAATGCACATCTTAAAGTCATCATTGATGTTTGTCTGAGTAAGTGGAGAAAATAAGTTGTTGAGACATTAGCATGTCAGAAATCGCTGGTCATGGTTGTAGAGCATGTGGGTGGGGGCAGGCATAGCAGGTCCTTTGATCATGGCAGGGGGATGTAAAGCATTTCTAGATCATTGCCACTTATGAGGCAAATAAGGCCACCTGTGCACTATGTGGCCTGCCTCTGCATCACCAAATCCAAATATGACAGAGCAGAGCCCAAGGCGGAGTCCCTGGGGAAGGTTCCCCGAGGGGTAATGACTGCACAGGTCTTCAGGTGCCTACAGTAACCCCCCACTTCTTAGAAACATCTAATTTACATTTGTGTATCAGTGCGTTGCAGTTTTTAAAAGGCTTCAGGTTACTCTTATCCTGTAGTACTTTACAGGGGCAACTGAGAACTCATAGTATTTTTGGGGATCTCTCTTCCTCAGTGGATCCTGAACTATATATCCCTTTAGTTCTGTGAGACTGTTGAAGATTCCGTGCTGCTTTTACTGTCTAAGTTTATTCTTTCAATTATTTGTCAGGTTTTGGTGTCAAGGTTGTGCTGGCTTTGTAACTCAAGTTGGGAAGCATTCGCTCCTTTGTTTTCTGAAAGAGTTTGTATAAAATTGATATTATTTTCGTCTTTAAATGTTTGATAGAACGTAGGAGCGAAGCCATCTGGGATGGAAGTTCTTGTGGGAGTTTGGATTACAGATTCAACTTCTTTAATAAATACAGGATTATTAAGATTGTCAATTTTTTCTTATGTCGTTTTACCCCCAAGGAGTTTGTCTGTTTCACCAGTTGTCAAATGTATTGGCATATGGTTGTTTATACTATTCCCTTATTACCCTCTTAATGACTGAGATCTGCCTCCTTTTTACTCCTGATATAGATGACTTGTGTTTATCTCCTAGGGGTTTATTGTTGTTTTTTTTTTTTTAAAAAAAGAACGATTGACTTTGTTGATTTTCTTTATTGTTTCCTGTTTCCTATTTCATTGATTATTTTCTTTCTACTTACTTTGTATTTAATTTTATGTCTTTTTCTAGCTTTTACAGTGCAGACTTAGATATTGGTTTTGGATCTTTCTTTTTTTCTAATATGAACATTTAAAGCTATAAAGTTCCCTTTAAGCACTGTGTCAGGTATATCTCACAGATTTTGACCTGTTGTATGTTTATTACCATTTGGTTAGAAATATTTTTAATATTTCATTTTTGTTTTTATTTTTGATGTGTGTGTGTATTGCTTACTTTTCAGTATTTGTAGCCTTTGTAGAAATGGTTTTGTTATTGACTTTTTGTAATACTGTTATGGTCAGAACATGTTCTATGTGATTTCAGTCTTTTGCAATGTATTGAGATATGTTTTATGGTACAGCATATGGTCTATCTTGGTGAATTTTCCATGAGTACTAGAAAAGAACTTATATTCTGCAGTAGAGGGGTATAGTGTATAAATGTCAATTGAAGAAGTTAATAGTTTGTTTAAATCTTCCGTATCACAATTGTCTCTTTTTATTTTGAGATGGAGTCTTGCTATGTCACCCAGGCTGGAGTGCAGTGGTACAATCTTGGCTCACTGCAACCTCTGCCTCCTGGGTTCAAGCAATTCTCCTGCCTCAGCCTCATGAGTAGCTGGGACTACAGGCGTGCGCCACCACGCCCAGCTAATTTTTGTATTTGTAGTAGAGACAGAGTTTTACTGTGTGGGCCAGGATGGTCTTGATCTCCTGACTTCATGATCCACTTGCCTTGGCCTTCCAAAGTGCTGGGATTATAGACATGAGCCACTGTGCCCAGCCTGTCTACTTATTCTTTAACTTAAAAAGTTTTTAAATGTCATGTATTTATTTTTGAGACCGAGTCTCTCTCTGTTGCACAGGCTGGAGTGCAGTGGCAGGATCATGGCTCACTTTAGTCTCTGCTTCCTGGGCTCAAGTGATTTTTCCAGCCTCAGCTTTCTGAGTAGTTGGGCTCATGGGCATGCACTACCATGCCCACCTAATTTTCTTGTTTTTTGTAGAAACAGGGCTCACTGTGTTGCCCAGGCTGGACCCAAGCGATCCTCCTGCCCCAGCCTCCCAAAGTGTTAGGATTACAGATGTGAGTCACCATGCTTGGCCTCTTTTATTTATTTTAACAAAGGGGTGTTAAAGCCTCCAACTTAAAAAAAAATGTGAATCTTTCTGTTTCTTAGTTCTATCAGGTTTTACTTCATGTATTGTGAAGCTCTGCTATTAAGTACACACACGTTTAGTATTGCTGTATCTCCTTGTTGAATTGCCTCCTTTTTCATTATGAAATGTGCCCATTCATTCCTTTGCTCACACTGAAATCCCCTTTGTCTGAAACTAATGTTGCCACACCAGATTTATTATGCTTATTACTTGTGTTTGTGTGGTATATCTTTTTTCCACATCCTTTTATTTTCAATCTGTGTCTTCATATTTAAAGGTTATTTCCTGAAAACCAAACATGGTATGTTCTGACTCATAAGTGGGAGCTAAGCTATAAGGATGCAAAGGCATAAGAATGATACAATGGACTTTGGGGACTCTGGGAAAGGGTGGAGGGGTGAGGGATAACATACTACAAATTGGGTACAGTGTATGTCTCTAGGGTGATGGGTGCACCAAAATCTCAGAAATCACCACTAAAAAGCTGATTTACGTAATCAAACATCACCTGTTCCCCCAGAACCTATGGAAATAAAAAGTGTTTTCTTTTTTTTGTTTTGTTTTAAGAAAAAAAAAGGTCGTTTCCTGAGAGTATAAAGTATGTATAGTTGGATCTTGAGTTTTTTTTTTGTCGAGTTTGGTGTGGATGAATTCAATTCTACCATCTTAGTATTTATTTTCTGTTTGTCATGTCTGTTTTTTTGGTCTTCTTTTTTCTCCTCTTAGTCTTAATTATTTATTTTTCTTTCTTTACTTTTTTGAGACATAGTCTCACTCCGTTGGCCAGGCTGGAGTGCAGTGGTGTGATCTTGGTTCACTGCAGCCTCTGCCTCCTGGGTTCAAGCTATTCTCCTGCCTCAGCCTCCCAGGTAGCTGAGATTACAGGCATGTGCCACCACATCTGGCTAATTTTTATATTTTTAGTAGAGTTGGGGTTTCACCATGTTGGCCTGGCTGGTCTTGAACTCCTGACCTCAAGTCATCCTCCTGCCTCAGCTTCCCAAAGTGCTAGGGTTACAGGTGTGAGCCACTGCACCCGGCCTCTCTTATGCCTTTATTTGGGAGAATAAAATGCATTTTGTTCTGTGGAAAAACATACTCAAAGTGTTTTTTCTGTTCTTAGCACAACTACCAACACAGAAAATTTCTGTGACCTCTGGTTACCAAAATATGTGTAAGGATTTCTCCCTACCAGTAATCAGTCAGTTTTCCAACAGATACCAGCTGGGTATCTTCTAATTCACTTCTGATACCGTCTGTCTGAAGATAGTGTCGTATCCCACAGATTGAAAGTCCAGTCTCATGAGACCATTCTCTTAGTAATACTGACATGTACAGCACTCGATTCTTAGCCATATTCACCATGCTGTGCAATAGATCTCCAAAAAAGTCAAACTTAACGCCTCCTGTTTAACTGAGGCTTTCTATCTTTTGACCATCATATCCTCATTCCACCCACCTTCCAGCCTCTGGTAACCAAGATTCTATTCTCTGCTTCTATGAGTTCAATTGTTTTGGATCACACATGTAAGTTAGAATGTGTAGTATTTGTTTTTCTGTGTTTGGCTTATTTCTCTTAGCCTAATGCTCTCCAGTTCCATCCATGTTATCACAAATAACAAAATTTCTTCCCTTTCTATGGCTGTATAGTATTCCATTGTGTATACATACCACATTTTCTTTATGCATATATATGTTGATGGACACAACAATAAGGTTTCATGGGCTTGGAGAATTGAAATTATTTTCTCACGGTCATACAGAGGAACAGAGTTGGGATTCAGATCCAGGGTTGACTGAGTCTTCCTGTTCCAATATATTAGGCCTGACCACATGCAGCCAGTGTTACCATAAGAGGAATAGAAGAACACAAGGCCATGGCGGTTGCTATCTATTCCACATGCCAAGCTGGAGAAAAGCTTGTGATAAATTTAACATATTTACAGCATATGATTTGGTCAGTGGGAGGTGATGATTGCTTAACTTATTTCACAAAAAATCAGTATATCTCATTCCATTTTTGATCAGATTATCCAACAATGATTTTAGTCAAATTAGAGCACCTAATGCCCTTAAACGTTATTTTGAACTTTTTTTTTTTTTTTTTTTTTTTTGAGACAGGGTCTTGCTGTGTCGCCCAGGCTGGAGTACAGTGGCATGATCAAGGCTCACTGCAACCTCCACCGCCCAGGCTCAAGTGACCCTTCCACCTCAGCCTGCTGAATGACTGGGACTACAGGTGTGCACCACCACACCTGGCTATTTTTTCGTATTTTTTGTAGGGATGGGGTTTTGCCATGTTGCTCAGGCTGGCCTTGAATTCTGGGATGCAAGTGATCCATCCACCTCAGCCTCCCAGTGTTGGGATTACAGAAGTGAGCCACCACACCTGGCCCAGACAGAGCATTTTAAATGAAAGCCTAGTTATTGCTTAACTGCATTGTTCTTACAGAAGCTGAAAATATGATCCCCAAAACTTTGGATCAGAAATGATTTACAGGCCATTTAAGTGGACACCGGCATGAAAAGCAGCATGTCGTGAATTTCACAGTTATTCTTGTCTCTGCTAAGTGATCATTGAGACAACCATGTGCACATTCAGTCAGTTATGGTACCCTAAACAGGTAGAGAAGAGAAAGAGGGGAAAGAAGTGCATCTTTTTTTTTTTCTAAATCTGGGAGGAGAAACCTAAGAATAAAGGGAAAATAAAATACGGAGGAAAAATTATAGGTGTGGTTTGGTAAAAAATCTGAAGTTGCATTTTCACAATTGATTCTGGTACTTTCACTGATAGAAATAATGCCACAGTTAGTATTTGAATTGTTTTCTTAGGAATAATGTTATTGATCTTTCAACATAACAATGCTGAGGTCTCTTAGGAGGCTACCACTAAGCAGGGGACAAAAGGTGGAAGCCTTTTGTCCCCTGGTGTCTACGTAAGTTGGAAACAAAACAAAGGGAAAAGATGGAGCTAACACATCTTTATTACCAATGCAGGCTATGTTGAGGGACATGACCTGTAGTTTATTTAGAAAGTGAAATTCCTTGCTAATACCAAGAATTGGGCAGACACAGCTTCCTACCCAGTCACAGGCTGTGCTGAGCAGGGGAGCCCCACCCCCACTCAGGGGAGGCCACAGCCACACTTTCAGCATGTGGAGCTGTAGACAGGAACTCAGGCTCTGTGACCAGAGAGCTCCCAAGAGCAAGCAGGATCCAGCCAAGCTGAGCCCATAGCACCTGGTTATTGGGACCAAATGCAGCAATCAGATCAGTCACTCTGCCTCTCCAGGGACGGTGCAGAGAGGCCCACTGTTACCTAGCCAAACTCCCTTCTTGAAAAAGAGGCTTGAGGGTTTGTGAAGAGTCTTCTTCTCCATTAACAAATACAGTGTTATTGTTATCCCCATTTTATTACTGGCAAACGTGAGGCCCAGGGAGAGAAAGTGATTAGCCCAAAGTCAAATTTCACATGCTTTCATCACAAAAAATATTAAATGTTTCAGGTGATGGATATGTTAATTAGCTTGATTTAATCATTTCACATTGTATTAAAAATCAAAGCACTTTGTACTCTATCAATACATGTAATTTGTCAAAATATAAAAATTATTTCTATGAAACATTTTCAAATATAAAGGTAAAAAGAATTGTAAAATGAATCCTCATATATCCATCCCCTGGATTCAGTGGTTATCAAGATTTTGACACATTTACTTCAGCTCTTGCTTTTTAAATTTGCTGAATTATGTTAAAGGAAATCTCAGAGACCTATCATTTCAGACCTTCGTACTTTAGTATGCATTGCTAAAAAATGAATATTTTCTTATATAACTACAATATTATATTTAAAACATGAATAATTATTTTTTGGTGACTTTTGATACCAATCCATAATCGAACTTGCAGGATTGTTCCTGAGTTCACCTTTATGAACTTTACAAGGGGGATCATAATGCCTTTCCCCCCTTCTTTGGCAGGTGTTTTGTGGAAGGGTATTATATGCCTATTTTGGATAAAAAATATTGAAGTTTGTTGTTAATATATACCAGAATCCCTTGCCCTTAAAGATTTTACAGTCTAAAGAACATAGTACAATATTTGGAACAAAGTAAGTACTCAGTAAATGTAATTGTGGGTAATGACATGACTTTCTTCCTTTTAAGAAGCTTGTAGTCCAAATCTTTTATTTTTAGTTGTCAAACTTAAGAAAAATTTAAAGCAGAAATCACTTATAATCTCACCACTGTAAAAACTTTTTAAGTTGGTCTGTCCTTTGTAAAGCCCTTCAGAGACAATGAGAATCCGGTAGAAATGAGCACTTCTAGCCTCTGGGTTTTAGTCTCTAAACACTTCTTTCCACTAAAGGGAATAAGAGCTCCTTGGAGAAGTGATTTTATTCTAGGCCTGGGGCTGGATATGAACCAGAAAGAAATGGATCAAAGAATAGTGGGACCTTATCCAAAGGATACAGGAACCAACTAGAAGGGAGGCCCACTGGCCAAAGATGGTGCCAACATCAAAAAAGAAGAACGCTTTCAAATAAAGAATCTAACACTGCGTCTTAAGGAACCAGAAAAACAAGAACAAACTCAACCAAGGTTAGTAGAAAGAAGGAAATGATAAAGATCAGAGCGGAAATAAATTAAATAGAGATTAGAAAAACCATACGAAAGATTAATGAAATGAAAAGCTGGTGTTTTGAAAAGCTTAACAAACCTTTAGCTAGGTTATGAAAAAAAGAGAATAAATAAATGTCAAATAAATCAGAGATTAAAAAGGAGAAATTTACAACTGATAATACAGAAACTTAAAAGGTCATAAGAGACTATTATGAACGATTATATGCCAACAAACTCAGTGACCTAGAAGAGATGGATAAATGCCTGGACACATAAAACCTGCCAAGATTGAATCATGAAGAAATAGAAAATCTGAACAGACCAAAAACGAGTGAGAAAATTGAATCAGTGGTAAAAAGTCTCCCATCAAAGTAAAGCCCAGGACCTGAGGGCTTCACTGCTGAAACATTTAACAAAGAACTAGTACTGATTTTTCTCAAACTACTTCCAAACCCATTCTGTGAAGCCAGCATTATTTTGGTATACTAAAACCTGACAAAGACACAACATCAACAAAAGAAGACTAAGCTAATCTCAAAAGACAGATATCCCTGATGAAGATTAGATGCAAAAATATTCCACAAAATGCTAGCAAACAAAATTCAGCAGCACATCTAAAAGATCTTCTACCATGAACAAGTGGAATTCATCCCAGGGATGCAAACATGGTTCAACATAAATGTGATATATCACATTAACGGAATGAAGAACCAAAACAATATTGTCATTTCTATAGATACAGAAAAAATGTTTGTCAAAATTCAGCATCCCTTCATGTTTAAAAACTCTCAACAAATTAGGTATTAAAAATACTCACAAATAGTTTCCAAATTCTGGAGGAGTCAGGTAGAGTGAAACAAATATGTTCTAAATTTTGTTCATAGGAGTATACTAAATTGTTAAAAGCTGTTAATAGTGCAAGAGAAAAGTTTCCTTGACTCTGTAAAAACAAAACAAAGGATCAGCAATGTTTTAAGCAAAAAGTCAAAAAGATTACTTCAGTCTTATATTAGTTCAGTACCTGTAGTTAATTCCTGTTCTGCTTGATATTCCTGAACACTTCAGTTCTCCATGAGTCCTGAAAATTTTTCTTCTATTCTAATGTTACAATCTCCAAAGTCATCAGAAACTTGTATTCAAGAGCACCTGTTAAAGTTTTATAGCTCATTATAAAACCACCTTCTAAAGAGGACCAAAACAAGACAATTGTCTGTAGATGACAAAAGGTTTTAGGGTAACCGTGGTCAAAGATACAATTGATAAGGAAATCTGTTACATCTGGGGCACACAATAATTTAACATAATTACAATTATTACTGATAATGTACACTAAGTCATATCAGAATTATAGGAGTTTCACATGATTTTGGAACACATACCAATAACATATTTGTATAAATAAAGCCTAAAGAAAACCAAACACCATTTCATATTTGACAATGTTTCCTATGTGATTTTTATAAAAAATAAGCCAAATTATATCATTTTTGGACTTTAGGGAACCTAATATCTTCAAGGATTAATTTGGTCAGAAAAAGACATAATTTATAATTTGATTTTGGAAAGGTCAAAGGTTTAAGACACTTGATATCGCAGATCATTGTAAAATGTCATTCATTTGACCAAAGTGATAACTCAAGAATTTTAAAAAAAAAGCTGAAAACCTTCATTCTTTGAGAAAGAAGACTTTATTTTTCAAACAGTATTGTTTCTCAAAGAAGACTTAATAGCATGCTATTTTAATAGCACCCTAATAAAATAGCATGAAGCCAATTAAATTTGTTTTTCAAAATTTTACAAACAATCTATGAAATTTTAATCTTGAACATAAGATGTAACTTCCATAAGCCTTTTATAATCTTTATAACCTTTACTAAGGAGTTGGTTATTGCTTCAAGAAAACTTTGTTAATCTGACACAGGGGCCCATATGCTGGTCTTGCATCAGTGTGCCTTTGACATTAATGATTAATTTTTAGAGACATTGAACTTATTTTATCTCTCAAAATCAGCCCTTACAATCTCACATGCTCACCAAAAAAAAAAACCAGACGTAGACATGTCCAAAAAAATGTGAAAAAATGGTCAACATCACTAATCATCAGGGAAATGCAAATGAAAACCACCATGAGAGATCACCTTTCTCCATATGAAATGCCTATTATCAAAAAGTCAGAAGATTAAATGCTGGTGAGGAGGTGAAGAAAAGGGATCCCTTACACACTATTGGTAGGAATATAAATTAGCACAGCCATTATGGAAAACAGTCTGGAGGTTCCTCAAAAAATGTAAAAATAGAACCATGGTATGATCTTCCATTTCACTACTGAGCATATATCCAAAGGAAATGAAGTCAGTGTCGAAGCCGTAACTGTATGGCTGTTTTATTGCAGCACTCTTCAAATATCCAAGATATGGAATCAACCTAAATGCCATTCAGCAGATGAATGGATAAAGAAAATGTGATACATATACACGATGGAATACTATTCAGCCATGAAAAAGACTTAAATCCTGTCATTTGCAACAACACAGATGAACCTGAAGGGCATTATGTTAAGTGAAAAAAGCCAGGCACAGAATGACAAGTACCGCATAATCTCCCCTAGGTGTGGAATTAGAGAGCAGAATAGAGGTTAGAAGTGGCTGGGGATGGTAGGGAGAAGGGAGACGGGGAGAGGATGGACAGTGGATACAATGCTGTAGTCAGATGGGAGAAGTAAGTTCTGGTATTCTGGTGCACAGTTGGGTGACTATAGTTCACAAAAAGGCATATTTCAAAAAAGCTAGAGGAGAGGAATTTGAGTGCTCTAACCACAAAGAACTGATATGCTGATTATCGTGGTTTGATTGTTACACAATAGATGTGTTGAAACATCAGACTGTACCCCATAGATATGTACAATTATATATCAGTTAGAAATAAAGGATGTCATGACAACCAATGGAAACATCAATTAGATAAAAATCCATCAGTTCATGATGATACTAAACAATAAACAAAACAACTCATTGGTCATTAGTAGAGTTTGATAGAGCAATAGTTCTCCACTCAGTAAATAAAGGGAAAGATTCAACCATTTATTAATGTCAGTGTTGTCTGTGTTCCAGGATAACCAGATGGTCAATGAGGAAAAAATCCTTCCTTATAGACAAATTGTAGCTTATGAGTGCAGAGGAATTAGAGAATTAGAAAATCACCAGTTTGTAATTCCTGATGAAATAATAGATCTGACAACAATTGATAGCCAACACTTGACTCCTCTAGGAGAAAGGGGGATGGGTCCGTTGCACGGGATGGGCCATGCTGACAACTGGTCATAAGCATTTTGCTCTCGAAACCCCACTGAAATGGCGATGAGGTCTTATGGTAGTAGGGGAGAGCCAGGAAGCAACCTCCATTCCCTGTGCCTGGCAGGAGCGCCACAAGGCCGTAGGCAGTGCTGAAAATCATTTATGATTGATCATATCCACAGATTGCTTCTGCCTCTGCAGCAGGTGACGGTCCCTTTTCCACTGCAGGAGAAGATTAGTATTTGACTCCCTTCAGGGAGTCACCAGGCACAGCTGGAGAGGTGTGCCCTGCTCCCCTCAAGGGGAATAAGTGCGTACTGAAGTACCCCCAGTCTGGCCTTCCACAAAGCTCTGAGAGTGCTCATAGCCAGCTGTACTGCTACTTAGGAAGTTCCTCCATAGGACAGTGAGCACAAACATGGGGGTTCTCTAATGAAATGGCACAGCCAGACCACACTGTGGTGAAGCGGCCTCCTCTATGCTACTCAGTGTGTATGTTAGTTATCCTGTCTAGAAATGCCATTCAGAGCTTAGCCAAGTGACACACTGTGGTGCCTTTCCTTTCTTGCGCAGCATTGCAAGCGGCATGATGCATCCCAAATAGCTCTTTTCCTCCTTCATGTTAGCAGCATTTACCGAGAGTGCATAGGGGGCAGTAGATTCGACTTAATAGGATACCTCAACCTTAAGTGCTCTCCTAACATTAGGCAAATTAGATAATTTACATGATATCAGCTGGAGCCCTTTGGGAGGTTTTTATAGATTGAGAATGATTTGATTACTTAAAGACTTTTTCATGTTTCAGATTAACACTATTGTGTTGTATTCAAAAGTAATTCTGGTCACTTTTCTGCTCTGCTCTCTGGCTTCCTAAAGAATGATGCTGGCTTGGTGCGATGACTCATGCCTGTAACCCCAGCACTTCGGAAGGCCAAAGCGGGGGGATCGCTTGAGCTCAGGAGTTCAAGACCAGCCTGGGCAATGGAGGCAGACCTTATCTCTACCAAAATTAAAAAAATTAGCCAAGCATGGTGGCACATGCCTGTAGTCTTAGCTACTTAGGAGGCTGAGGTGGGAGGGTTGCAAGAGCCTGGGAGGCGGAGGCTGCAGTGAGCTGAGATTGTGCCTCTGCACTCCAGCCTGGGAGACAGAGTGAGACCCTCAAAATAAAATAAAATAAAATAAAATAAAGTAAAATAAAATGCTTAGGCACAGAAGATTCCTGTGGTAGTATTCAGCAGTTAATACCTGTGCCTGAGCTCTGTGAAGTCCTTGCCTTGATATTTATTATTTATGGTTGCAGCCTCAGTGGAGCACTTGGCTTCACTTTGCAGCTATTGACCTGTCTCTTGTCCACTCCAGTGCGGCTACATGATAATGATGATAATAATTATTATCATTTCAGTTTATTCAGTGCTCAATATCTGCCAGTCATGGTTTTTCGAGTGTGTTATCTCATTTGTCCTTAGCAATTCCTTACGTAGGCACTCCTCTTACTGCTGGCAAACAAGACGCAGAAAGCTTGAAGGACTTCCCCTAAGGTGGTAGCACAGCAGACAGGGAAAGCCCAGGCAGCTCTTGGAGTTGAGTCCAACCTTGCTGTTCTAGGTCTCATCCTTGGTGTTTGTGTCTCTCTGCTGCTCTTCTCTCCAAGTCCTCTGTTTTCCGCATTAGCAGTGACTTTGGTATTTCACAGAGAAAGTAGATGCTGTAAGGAAGGACTCCCTTGTCCCCACCCCACCCATAATCCCATCCTTTTCTTCATTCTTTAAAACTCTGTAGTGAGAAAACCACACGTCGAGGGCCAAGTACATGGTCTTTGACAAGCTGTTAATTTCACTTGGTCTCAGGTTTTTCACTTGTGAAGTGGGGACAGGAGTGCCTGCCTTCGTGAGCCAGCCTGCCTCCTAGAGCACTGCAGGTGTTCCTGAGCTCTGTCATCCTATGGGTGAGAAGGGGTCTGTGTCCGTGGCCTGTCTAGAGTGTGCCATGGACAGCAAGTGGACGTTATTATCACCTGTGTGTACTCTTTTCCTCTTCCTTGTGAAAGGGATGAGGGTGGGCTGGGGAACAACAATCTTTTCTCACAAAGCTTTACATTTGCATAAAAAAAGTTGATTTGTAATTATTTGCCTAAGTACCTGTCGTACAGATAAATTACAAACTCCTGTGGGACAGACAGATTCTGGCATTTTGCTTGGTACCTAGTAATTGCCAAAAAAGTATCGTTAACTTATAAAATATACTGATTCTCTAGTCCTGCCTACAGACTTTCTTGAAATTTGATAAAGGTTTATTTTCTTGGAAAATGGAAGTCTCCTGGAGGATACTAACTCAATTTCCCTTTTATCCACAGGCCCTCAAGAGGAGCAGTTGCGGGTAATTTTCGAATAAGTGGAATATGGCTTTTGCTTCATTCTGGTCTCTTTTGGTTGCTGCTTCTTTATTTCTTTCAGAAGGCTGGACTCATTGGACTGTCATGAAATGCCCCAAGTAAAATGAAAGCAAGCCACTTTGACTTTTGCTTAATAAATCTTGCTTTTGTTTTTATCTTCTCTTTAGAAAAGAAAGATGTGACCCAAAGCCTAGAGAACTATACGTCCAAGTGTCCTGGGACCATGGAGCCCATCGCGCTCCCTGGCGGCCTCACCCTGCCTCCAGTGCCCTTCACCAAGCTTCCCATCGTCAGGTGAGACGGGCGCTGCAGAGCGGGGAAGGTGGCTGCCTCCGGGACACTGTCCTGTTGTCGGATTGTGAATAGAGATCTTTAGAAGAGCTCCATTTTTTGTTGACTCTGTATTGGGTTCATTATCTCCTTAAACTTGACAGCAGTCCTGTGACATGAAAGTAAGTATTTTAGAGATGAGAGATCGGGGTCAGTGACATTCCATAATTGCTGCTCTTCCATGCCCAGTAAATGGCAGAGTCACATCTGCATCCAGCCTTGCTTGGTTCCAAAGTCCGCGTTGCGACCACTCCACTGTGGTGGACACCAGCCTGATGACGTCGTCTCCTCCTTGCAAACTTCCCGTGGTTTCCCTTTCCACAGGCAGTGCACCCCCACCCCCAGCCACAGAGGAACAGGGCAGCTCCTCACCCACACCAGTGCTCACCAGCATCTGCCTTTGCCCTGCACTGCCTCTGCCTGGCGGGCACACTCCTGTCCTGGCTTCATTCTGTCTGTGCGCCCTCATTCCTTCACCCTCATCCTCAGCCTGATTTCCAGGACACCTTTCCTGAGATGCGAATTCCCTGAGTTTCCATGGCACCCATTGCTTGCTGCCCTCCCGGGATTTGCTGCTGGGTGCCATCCTTTCTGTGTGACTGTCACCCCTAAGAGTGTGAGATGTTACAGTGGAGACCCTTTGGCACGTGCAAAGTGGGTCCTTGTAAAAGGTTTTTGTTTTTTCTTAACCACTCAGGGCTTAGGACCTGCAAAAGTTTATGAACTAATCTTGAGAAGTGATTTCTGAATTTCTGAAAGATGTGTCTGAAGACTGGAAAGAAACAGTTGAGTTTGACATTTTGCTGTCGGGTGGAAGTGTGGTAGCCTTAGGCTTGGGTGTGATGAAGATGCTAAGCGTCTTGAAAACGCTCTTGGCTGGGCTGTTGTTCCCCAGGTTCTCTAGATCTCGCCATGCATGGGGCTTTGACTCACATGCCGACTGCATTCCATGAATGAGCCATCTAACCTCCTGGGTATCAGTTCCTTTGTCTCCCTGCTATGGCCCCAAAATTAAGAATGATAACCCATAGCATTAAGCTATTATGGGAATTTAATGAAGTAACATGGAAAAACATGTGTACAGTGCTTAAGAAATGTTAGTTTTCTTTCTCCCTGCATTTCTTTGAAGGCAAGTCTAGTACTGCCAATTGAAATGGTTTCTTTTTTGCCAAAGAGTTGCGTGCTCCCGAGAAGTGGGGCAGAAAGGGTCGCTGTGGGTTGCAGCCCTAGGCAGGCCACACTGGAATTATAAGGTATTCTGAAGGGCACTGTTGAGGTTGTTTACCAGGCAGAGCTGCAAGGAGCAGCATCCAGAAGGCACGGCTGTGCCCGAGAAGATGGTCTGGCTGTTCCTCAGAATGCCTGGAGGGACTGGCAGCCTGCAGTCTGGAGGGTCCAGGAAGGCCGTGACTGCTCTGCAGCGCCCACCGCTCCTTCAGCCCCAGTGCAAGCTGTGGAGGAAGGGGCCTTTCAGGCTTTTCCGTGAGTAAGCCTTAGAGTGGAACACATTTGACTTGGGATTAAGTGCATGGTTCATTTTTTAAAGATTAAGGTCTAGAAAAGCCTTTCTTATTAATTTTATATTTGCATCATGACTTGAATCATTTTTAAATTTAGAAAACCTTGCCTAGTAGAATGTTATGAAGCTTACAGAACATTCTGGGTGTTGGGGGCTGTGTGTAGCTATCCGGGAGCTCAGGCTTCTTGTCGGTGAGGCTGGGGATGATTGGTCCGTGCAGGTTGTTGAAACCAAGGTTTGTTCTCCTTGCAGCCTGCCGGGCGGCAGAGGCCGTGGGTTCACTCTAACTTGTGTGTGGCCTTGGTAAAGAAGCAGCCCCTTTATGCTTCGTTTTCTTCATCTTTGAGCCAGGCTTAAAAATTGTGCCATGCAGGGTGGTTTGGTTTTGTTTCAGCTGAGCAGAGGCGCACGGAAGCACAGAGCACCATGCCTGGTGCCTAAGAAGCGCTCAGTGTATCTTAGTTTTCTTCTTGGAGACATTTCCACCTGTGTTTTCAAACAGCACATTGAAAAGTACTGTAACATTCACATTTTAGTCCCTCGGCTGTTAAAACATTAGAAAAGACAGATTGGGTGAAAGTATAAAAGTCTAAATTTGGGCAGGCGTTATTCCCTGAATCTTCTGCGAGCATCCCTTTCCTGGGCAGTGCGTCTGTCTCACCCTCAGGGTCCTGTGGCTCCTGTGGCGGAGCTCCCTGCGAACAGCTAGCTGAGTCTTGCCTGGCACCCTGGTGCCATTGCTCTTGCCCAGTGTGGTCATGGAGTGTTTTTAAAATCTGATTTTATGTACTGCACACCATCTGCGTAAACATATTCATGATGGTTTTCTGGAGACTTCAGCTAGAGAAGTGAGCCCTGTGTGTCCCGTGACTCCTGTATCACCTGGCTTGTACCTGGTCTCACTGAACACTGGAAAGAACTGCCTGAGCTTCTGCATGGTAGCCCCTGGAGCATCAGCGCGACTGCCCGAAGGAAAGCGAATGTCTTTGGAACATGACGCTTGCCCCGCTCACGGGCCGCGGCTTAGAGAACAGACTCCAGTGTACTGGCTCTGCATGCCTGCAGCACCTTCTGCGGCTGCTCTGTCTCCTTGACTGCAAGCCCCGTTTCCCTGGTCCTACTCTCCTGCTTTCCCTTATGGACATACTTAGAGTGAGCAAAATGTGTGTTGGGTTTTGTTCCTTCATTTAGGCTTTATCTCTTGCTTGGAATGCCTGTGCTTCCCTGCTTTTCTGACAACGCTGAGTCGTCTTTCACGATTTTAGTTCAAGGATTATGTCCTCTATAAAGCCTTTTCGGGAGCCACCCAGGTAGAAACAATTTTACTTTCTTGGTAAGTTAGGAATTATTTCAGCTATAAAGAACAGAAGACCTAATAGTAGATAGTCAATAGGAAGTTTTTTTTCTAATTTATTAAGAAGCTGGACTGGGCGCGATGGCTCATGTCTGTAATCCCAGCACTTTGAGAGGCCAAGGTGGGTGGATCACGGGGTCAGGAGTTCGAGGCCAGGCTGACCAACACGGTGAAACCCCATCTCTACTAAAAATACAAATATTAGCTGGGTGTTGTGGCATGTGCCTGTAATATCAGCTACTCAGGAGGCTGAGGCTGGAGAATTGCTTGAACCCAGGAGGCAGAGGTTGCAGTGAGCCAAGATCGCACCACTGTACTCCAGCCTGGGCGACAGAGCTAGACTGTCTCAAAAATAAAAATGAAAAAGAAGCTGGAAACAGGTGGCCTCTCTGTAGCTCTGTCTTTGCCTCATGATCATCAGATGGCTGCTGCAGCTCCAGATAACACACCTACATGCAAAGTAGAAAGAAAGGAGAAGGGGCAGGTCTAGGAATGTCTATCTTTTGCTTAATACGGAAGCAAAAAATGTTCCTGACAGATTGAGAGTGGGCTTCTGTGCCAGTCTCATTAATGGCAAGTGTGTCTCTTGGCCACCTGTAATTGCAAGACAGGCTGTGAAAACAAATATTTAGCATTCCTAGGATCTGTGATATAGATGGGGAAGGGAGAATGGGGTCAGAAATTGGTGCTTGGTCAGCCAGCGAACAGTATGTGCTGTATCTGTGTTCCGCTTATGGAACTGGACTGTACATCTTTGTTGACATTTTAGGTCCTTCTCTCTGAAGAGCTTTTTGCCTTTGTAGCCCCCAGGTGACCTCGTGTGTTGAATGAGTAAATAGTTGGATCCCTTAGAATACTTTGTAATAGCAACTGATAGAAAACCTGACCCAGACTAACTTAGGCAAAAAGAATTCATGGCACATATACCTGAAAAGTTCCAGGAGGAATTCAGGTAGGGCTGGAGTCAGGGCTCAAACAGCCTCATCTAACTTGGTTTCTTTCCTTCTGAGCTCTGTCCTCTGCAGCGTTGGCTTTAATTGCAGGCCCCAGCTGCTGTCAGAGTGGCCCAGCAGCTCCAGGCCTCACATCCTCTTCCTACCACATCCAGGAAAAGAGAGGAGGTGCCTTTTAGTAACACCTGTAAAGGAAAGCTGTCCCTTTGCTTTTCACTGCCTCTTGTGGGATTATGGACTCAGATCTGATTCAGCCCCACAAACCGCATGGCTACAAGGAAACACATGTAGTTCCCCTAAAGCAAAACCTAGGAATACTAGGCACAGGACAAGAGGGAAGTGGATGTTAGGAGGTAACTGACAAGGACCACAATAGCAAATGACACCCACGGTCCACTCATCCCACCACACCGCTCTGGATCAGAAGTCCTGTTTTTGGTTTGTGACCTGTAATGCTTATGAGTCAAGATAATGCTTTGATGAATAGCTGCCCTTCCCAAGTCAGAAAGCAGACCTTAGAAAAGCGCAACCTTGAAGTGAGTGCATGCTTTATTTTATGAAGCACATTTCGTCTTCCTTGGACTTGTGACACTTTCTGATGCAGAGTCCTGGTCATATGGTTCCATTCTTACTAATAAATAGACTTGTGTTTTATATGAGACTAATTTTCATGCATAGATAAAAATGTGCACACTCGAATGGGCTGGCCGGATTCACTGTACACGCCTTTCTCCTAAGGTTTTGCCATTTGAAAGTAGGAAGAATTAGGACAGATGTGATGTCCTTGCTCCATAATTCTTCAGCCTCCAGCATTCTTCTTTTTCTTGTCAAAGCAAGATCTTTTTTTCCTCCAAGATATGCCATGGGTCATACTTGTAGAACAGACTCTACGCCATTTCCTCCTCTAAGACTGTCATGATTATGTGTGAGGGATACTGATGTGTAAGCATCTTCGTAGGTTTCAGAAAGGAAGGATAGTAACAAAAATGCACTGATGTATTTATGCCAAGCACTAATAAACCCCCTTCATGTAAAATTGGAAAAGCCACTGGCTTTTGTTCCATAGTCTTACATTCATATCCCACATTCTGCAGTTAGTTGTGTGACTTTGAATGAATGATTTAACTTCCTCTTCTTGAACTGGGGTTGATAAGACATACCTCCCATGCATGGATCAAATGAAATGTTTGGGAAAGTGTTTCATAAGCAGAAAAGCTCTCTGCAGACATGAGTTCTTACAGAGGTTTCAGGGAATTTTGCCTTTAATTAGATGTCACCTTACCATTCCCTGTCAGTTTCTACTTTTGTTTGTACATGTTAAATTAAATCAAATGAATTAGTTCCATCACTCCATCAAGAAATGTGACTATGTAGCTATTTAGTTATTTTTTAAAATTCTTGGGTCAGGCACAGTGGCTCATACTTGTAATGCCAGCACTTTGGGAGGCCGAGGCAGGTGGATTGCCTGAGCTTAGGAATTCGAGACCAGCCTGGCCAGCATAGCAGAACCTCGTCTCTTCCAAAAATACAAAAAATTAGTTGGGTGTGGTAGCATGCACCTGTAGTCCCAGCTACTTAAGAGGCTGAGGCACCAGTATTGCTTGAACCCAGGAGGTGGAGGTTGCAGTGAGCAGAGATCACACCGCTGCACTCTAGCCTGGGTGACAGAGTGAGACTTTATCTCAAAGAACAAGTTAAAATAAGAAGAGTGAAGGGAAAGTAACAGTGGGATGGAAAACTAAAATGACAGGTTCTGTTAGTACCTGGACATCATAATGTCGTCCTACGTAATGGCTGGAGATGGGAGAGAGCATGATTCTGAGGTAACTGACAAGAAGGAAGCGTGATTCATGAGAGACAAGCGCCTCTGTCTCTCATGAACAGACATGCACAGTCACACTGGGGAAATGCTTCTCTTACCAGCAGTGAGGTGGGAAACCCCTGTAGTGGAGTCTCTCGAAGAGAACATTCTGATGTGTTGAGCAACTTGCTCAGCGGCATCCCTACGAAGATGCGGGCAGGTGTCTAACAATGACGTGGTTTTGCTGTTAGCATTCAGGAGCGCACATGGAGGGCATGGTGCTGGAGCACCAGGGATAAAGGCACCGCTCCCAGAGGACAAGGTGGTGTGGCCCGTTGCCTGGCTTGCCGCAGCCCTCCTGCTGCGAGCATCTAGGATAACGAGGTGGAGGGCGTGCTGGGGGGTTGCTGTGCATCGTATACTCCTTCATGAATGCCATTCCTCATAAGTGAGCTTTTGGCAGGAGTAGGGCAGCGGAGAATTCAGAGTTATGTTCTCAGGCATCAAACAGAGCTGGTAGGTGTCTGCTGATGCCGACCCCGGGTGGCGGGCCTGTGTTGCTGGTGTTCTCAGCACCTGGCCCATGGCAGGCCTTCAGCGAATCTGTATGCCATGGTCAATATTCACACCGCAGGTAGGGTTGTCCCCCTCTATCTAAATCCTTGTTCCTCATCTCCACCTGAAGGAAGGCAGGGGCAGTCACTATGGACTAGGCCAATGTGCTTCCTTAGAAAACAAGTCTGGGACTATCTTCATGTATCACACTTCAAAGTCCTATGCCTGGAAACATGGATTTTACCAGTTTAATTAAAAAAAAATTTGGGCTGGGCACAGTGGCTCACTCCTGTAATCCCAGCACTGTGGGAGGCTGAGGTGGGCAGATCACCGGAGGTCAGGAGTTCAAGACCAGCCTGGCCAAGATGGTGAAACACCATCTCTACTAAAAATACAAAAATTAGCTGGGCGTGGTGCTGGGCACCTGTAGTGCCAGCTGCTCAGGTAAGAGAATTGCTTGAACCTGAGAGGCAGTGGTTGTAGTGAGCCGAGATTGTGCCACTGCACTGTAGCCTAGGTGACAAGAGTGAGACTCTGTCTCAAAAAAAATAGACCCCAAAAAAACCAAGTCAGGCATTGCAGTCCAACCCCTATGACATAAGAGGAGCTCAGTAATACATGGACTTGAAGACTAAAGCTCCTCGTTAGTGTTACAGGATAAGCTGGTTGAAAAATGTCTACATTGGTGAGTAAATTATCAGAGCTGCTATATGGAATTGTTAGATATAAGCATATTTATTGCTGGAGATGCCTCATAATTATGATTTTGGTTTTAGAATAGATGATCAGAACCATTTTCTTTTCCCTTGAGGCCTTTCTTAATGTTTGACAATAAAACTATTTTAGCAATTTACAGGAAAATACTTATTCTCTGTAGCATGAGAACATGAACTAGGCTCACCCAGAGATGGTTTCAAGTAATTATGATGCAAGTAATAAGAAAAGGAGCCAAAATACATCCCCATTTTAATTCTGTTCCAAAATTCAATTAATCAAGTATTTATTGAGTGCCTAAGATGCACTTTTGGCCCAAGGCTGATTGCGTGGAGTTAGTAGTGGCCAAGCATGATCTCACGGGCCAGGAGGCGGCTAAGCCCACATCCTGTTGCTGTTGTCCAGACTGAATGCAGAGGATGGTTCTGATAGAACTGTAAGCGATCCTATTTCGTGACTTACGGAATTCTCCACAAAAATGATAAAGTGTGTACACAGTAGCCAACAGTAGACTGTCAGGCCCCTGGTAAGTGTGGAGATTAACACACTATCAGTCATAGATTATTATTAAGGACGTGGGGTAGAGTTCCAGTGCCATTTCCAGTGAACCAGTGAGTCTTTAATTTGGGAGCAGTGATATGGAGGAGTGGGAGTCATTGACTGTTTGTGTTTTTAAGAGCTAACATTGGGCTCCGTCATCCTGGAAAAGAGCTCAAGAGTTAATGAAGGCATCTGCATGGACAAAGACCCAAATCCTCCAGTCAGAGTGAGCTTTGAGTTGCTTTGATACTTTTAAAACGGAAACTTCTAAATTAGTTCTACTGTGTGAGGAAGGATTCTGGGCATTTATTTCAGAATGGTGTTTAGAGGCCCAAATTCAGGGCAGTGCTCTGGCCTCCCAGACGCCAGTCAGGACGCAGCCTCCGTGACTGTTGATGCCACTGTCCAGGATTTTCTCCCATAGATGGTCTACTGGCCCAGCCATAACCTTCCTTAAGAATTTCTTAAACCAGAGCTATTCAGGGTGGATTATGAACATATTGCGGCATTCAGGAGGGGAGCGTCTGGCCCCACCTTGCAACTGCAGCTGGCGCGGTTGCCCTTTCCAGCTCGTTCTGCTACTCGGATTTGGAGCAAGCGGCCTCCACGCTGTCACACACACGAGGCAGCTGAGGCCAGCTGCAGTCCCTGCCCACCTCTTCTATTTCCCTGGGAAGAAAGTTGATGAATTAAAAACCAAGAAACAAAAGGCAAGTGGATTTTGACTGTCATTCCTCTTGACAAGTTCATCCTGCGTTGCTTTCCTGATCAGCGCTCTGCTGTGCTTTGCATGGCCCCGGCGGCTGCCGTTCCTGAGGGAAGTCAGCTTTTTACAGTGTCAGCAGTTTCCAAATGGAATCTGTCAAAATCGCCCGTGTCTTGGACACTTTATCCCTGGACTTCTGCTTTACTGTTGGCAGCTTCACAGGCCAAGTACAATTTTATTAGTTCTGCAGCTAGAGACCAATAAGGCCCCGGTGTCCCGGTTCTCAGTAGGCTCACAGCTGGGCGGAAGCAGATAAAAGATGAAATGGTTTTGATCCTCTAGAATGAAGGCATAGTGAAGGGCACACGCAAAGCAAAGGGAGGCGGGGAGCACGTGCTGGGTGTGCCCTTGGTCTGGAGAGTGTGCCTGCCTTGGGTCACTGAGGGTGGTGGGTGAGAACCACACAGCTGGCAGGCTCTCTGGGGCTGGGATGTGGTTCACTGGTGGGGATTGTCTCTGAGTGTTGTCGGTGTGCTTTGCACAGGGCAGGATGGAACGAGGCGTGTGAGGTCCCTCCTTGCTGAGAGAGCTGGGCTTTTTGTGGATTCTGTAAGGCAGTCGTTATTACTCAGTATAGGTTAGGGTGCCCTGTGCAGAAAAATTAACCCTGAAATCTTCGTGGTGTACTGGAACAACAGTTTCTGCCCCATTCACTCAAGTTTGATTCAGGTTGGGCGGCTCTCCAGGGCAGCTGAGCTCTGGGAGGTTGCTCAGTGCTCCAGGCTGTGCCTGTCTGGTGCTGCACCTTCTCAATGTGCAGCCTCCAGGATTGCCATGGCCATGGGGCCAAAGAAGAGAGCTGGAGGCTGGCCTGTTGCTCTAAAATGCTGTGTCTCACAGAGGCTTCTGTGGCTCCCACTCACAGGCCATAGCTCCTCAGGGGGCCTCACCTTCCTGCGGAGGCCGTGAGGCAGGGGCTGGGGGAGCACACAGATTTATCACCATCAGTGTCATGGTCGGTCTTCCCTTTTTCCTACCTCCAACCCTTGTCCTTTCCATCTCATGTCTAGGAGTGTTCCAGATCTTAACCACCGTCTTCCCAAACTGGTCACAAGGGTGACAGCACCTTTTCATGTTGTGGTTTAAGAGCATAGTGTCACCTATTATTATCGATTTCCAGCCATGGGATTTGGGCAATATACTTAGTCCCTCTTGTGTGAATTTCCTTATTGATAACATGGAGACAATATTAAGAGTACCCAAACTAAGCAGGTGGTTGTATGTTTAAGTGGTATAATACATATGCAGTGGTTAGCACAGTGCCTGCACATGCTCAGGCTCCACAGATTGGTAAATTTATCTTAATGCTAGCTGGATGAATTCGAGCATGAGTGTAGACTGGCAGACATCCATAGCTGGGGAAGCAATGTCAGACGCAGAAGCTGCTGCTGGAGAAGCAGTCATGCATGCGAGTAAAGCAGCGGGTGCTATTGACCTTCTCATGGGTGCTTTCTCTTCCTATGGGTCAGGGACTGGCTGCCACTTGCTATGGGCAGGTCCCTCGGGAAAGGGAGAGGCAGAGGAGAGCCAACTTGGGCTGAGCAGTGGGCCCTGTGCCAGGAGTCTTTAGCTGAATCCTCCCCAGGGGTCCACAAGGAAGGTGGTGGCCTCACCTGCACTTTATAGACAAGGAACTTACATCTTAGAGACGGCAAGGCACGTGCACAAAGGCACACCACTGGTAAGTGTGCAGCAAGATTTCAAGCTGGCCTTTCTGACTCCAGACCATCCTTGGGCCAAGTTCAGGAGCCCCCAGAGGGAGGTGGCTGCTCCCTGAGTTCCAAGGAGTGGTTTTCCTCCCTGGGAGAGTCTTGAGTACTGTTGCAACACTTTCCTGCTCTGTCCGCTGACTTGGAGTGCTCTTCCTCCCTCCGTTTATCTTCCTTCTGAGTGGTTTACTGTTTTTCTGACACATTGTGTTTGGCTGTGTTTATCTTGAAATCAAGCTAACAATACAGTTGAAGTATTTGTGTTCTGTTTGAAACAACAGGCATGTGAAACTGTTGAACCTCCCTGCTAGCCTCCGGCCACACAAGATGAAAAGCTTGCTGGGTCAGAACATGTCGACCAAAAGTCCCTTCATCTATTCACCAATTATCGCACACAACCGTGGAGAAGAGCGCAGCAAGAAAATAGGTATGACGTTTAGCCTGACCTTCCCACTGTGCTCTGCCACTGGTGTCCAATGGCTTTTCTAGATTGTTAGAACAGAATTTTGGGCCAGGCCATGCATGTGTGTGTGCATGCGTGTGTGGATGTGTGGACGCATGCATATGTGTGGATGTGTGTGTGTGTAGGTGTGTGCATGCATGTATATATGTGTTTATGTGTGTGTGTGTGCATGTGTGGCTGTGTACACATATGTGCATGTGTGTGCATGTATGTGAATAGTCCGTCATGGAAATTTATTTGATATGCTGCTTTTGGCAGGCAGTTGCCCATAGATCTGATTTTAAAAATCTGTTTCATATAAGGTGACTTTGTGAAAGTTCTAGAAACCAGAAAGACTTCTGATGAGACTTATGTGAGCTATAGAAGACTTACGTGAGCTATAGAAGACTTATGTGAGCTATAGAAGAGTGATAATTGGAGATGTAGTGATTTTCCAAAGGCTGAAGTGACTTGCGAATCATCAGAAAACATTCAGGGTTGTGTTGTGTTCAGGATTGAGTGGGGGATGAGGTCACTGTGTTGTGCTCTCTTGTGAGCACAGGTGTGTTGTGGGAGAGGCTGGGGTGGGAAATCTCTCCCGGGCTTTCGTGTGTCAGAGCTCTTGTTCTTCCTGCATCAGGACTCAGTGTGCACCCAGCCCTGTCCGCTGCTGTCTTTCCTGAAGCCTGGCTGTGGCGCCAAGCTCTCTGTCCCTTGCTGCCACAAAGACATGCCCGAGGTCCCTGGCAGGAGATTGAGATTGCTGGTCACTGGGGACGACTGCCATGAGTCCACGTGTCCTGTGATAGAACCCTGAGGGTCTGGAGGCTGGCTCCTGCTTGGTGGCCGCCAGGGCCTCTGAGGAGTGTGAGCGGAAGGCCTGCGCAACCACGGCGCTCTGCATTTGATAGTCACTGCTTTCTTCTCCTCTGTTTCTTTATTTGTACTCTTAATTCCTATACCTCCAATTTAGGAAAAGGCATTCCAACTCCTTTTTCCACCATGCTTTTCTTTCCAGGACAGAGGCTTCCTGTTGCACTCACAAGCCCACCCACACCCCATGTTACAGACTGCAGGTGCTTCCTGACTCACATCCCTCCCACTCCGTCCGGCTTTTCCTGCCACCTCCTGCCACCATCACTGCGGTTTAGCCACAGTGACTCCTTTCTGGTGGTGGAACAAGACAGGCTTGAGGCTCTTTCCTCTGCCAGGAGCATGTTCCCTGCCCCTCTGTCATCAGCTCTCTTGCTGTCATATCCTTTTGGTCTCTGTTCAAATGCCTCCTCCCTCAGAGGGGCATTTTCTGATCCCAGTGGCCATCTCTAGCAGTGCTGTTTGGGATTCTTTTCCTAGCTTTTCTCCAGCTCAGAGCCTCGCCGGCCTGCTGATGCTTTCTCCTGCAACATCCCCTGAAGCCCAGAATTCTGGCAGGCTGCATTGAGCTGTGTCTCCCCAGCACCTGGAGCAGTGCCGGAAGAAGGAATACATGCGTGAATGAATGGGGAGACACTATGAATCTCATTTTATAGACAGAGAAACTGATTCAGGATGTCTAAGTGTCTTGTCCAAGAACTCACAGGAGAACCCAGATCTCACTGTACATTTCATGTTCCTGGCGGGGCGCTGTGGAATTCAAGGCAGAAAGGACAGGAAGAGCTTTATGTGTGGCACATAATCTTTTTTTTTTTTTTGATACGGGGTCTGGCTGTGTCACGCAGGCTGGAGTGCAGCGATATGATTAGGGCTTACGGCCGTCTCAACCTCCTGGGCTCAATTGATCCTCCTGCGTCAGCCTCCCGATTAGCTGGGACCACAGGCGCACATCACCACACCCACTAATTTTTGAATTTTTGGAGAGACGGAGTTTTGCCATGTGGCCCAGGCTGGTCTCAAACTCCTGGGCTCAAGTGAATCTCCCACCTCGGCCTTCCAGAGAGCTGAAGTTACAGGTGGCAACCTCTGTATCCAGCCAGAGCATTGTCTTGATGAGCATTTCTTGTACATTACTAGCTCTAGGATTCCTTAGCTTCTGTAAAGGTCTCATAATAAACTTAATTAACAATTTGTAAATTACCTGAATGCCTTAAAAAATAAAGTGCTTCTGAAGAGATAAAGTTGTTTGCTAAGACAAAGGGCATCATTAGGGTAGGAGTACTCAAAGAACCTTTTGCTTGTTAAAATGGTTATCATTTCTTTCATTCAAATTGTGCTTTATAAGAGGCTGTCATATGTTACCTTATTTAGTTTTTCCAGTATTTTTGGAAGAATTCATTTTTGTCTCCATTTTACAGATGAGGAAACAAACTCAGATAAATGACTTTTAGAAGTAACTAAAAGTTAGTTAGTGATAAGCTTGATCTCACATTGCAGACCAAGTGTCCTGTTCCCGTTAGTGCCCTCTGGTTTCCTCTCATGTGCACAGTGGGTGAGGGAGAGGCCTGTTAACTGGACCCCACAGTCCTCACCCTCAGCTGGTTTTTCTGTTTAGTGCATGCAGACAGGACACAAACGTGAGAAGATGCCTATGGGGACTAAATGTGAATAAAAGGTCTTAAAACTGTGCCCTGTCAGCAGGTGTACCTGGTTGCTTATGCATTGAACCTGAACAAACAACACTGGGCTAACTGGGAGTGGGGAGTGGGGTCAGGGTCCCGCAGACCCTGGGAGGCCCTCTGGAGGCTCAGACGCAGCCTTCCCCTGAGGAGCTGTGTGGGAGCGGGGTGTGGGGTGTGGGGTGGGGTCCCCGAAGACCCTGGGAAGCCCTCCAGAGGTGCAGATGCAGCCTTCCTCTGAGTGGCTCCAGTTGTTTTAGCTGTTCATTGTTAGAATGAGAGGAAAATGCAGAGGCATGGGGTCAAGCCCTTGAAAAACTGCAGCCAATACTGAATTTTAGAAAATTTCTGAAACCATGAGGGCTAAGTCTACTGCTGCAGAATTTGTGTGTGTGTGTGTGTATGTGTGTGTATGTGTGTGTGTGTATGTTTTTAGAATGCCACTTTCAGTCTATTGATTCTGAAAGACACCTCAGCCTTGTCTCTCCTGCCACTGCTTCTCTCCTCTGGAGAACACGAGGTGACAGGGAGTGTGGGTGCTGGGTGGACGTGGTGGATGAACAGGCAGGCTGGCGGCATCCCCAGATGTGCTCCAGTGTGCTCCAGTGTGTGTTGCGGTAAGCAGGAGAGAGCTGCACACATCCCGTCCTCGCTGTATTTTGGGCATGTTATTTCCTGGCCTCCTGAGGGAGCTCCACCTTTCCTCTCTGGAGGGTGACTTCTGAGCTCCGCGGGGATGGACAGGCCACTGTCTGGGATCCTCTGTCTCCCCTAGCCCTGGACTCGCTGTCCTAGGAGTGCTGAGGCTCTTGCTCTGGGACCTTCTAGAGTCTCTGCTCTTTTCTGCTCTCATTGGTGTTGGTGATGAGCTATCTCCCCTACAGAACTTTGGAGGAAAGCTTCAGTCCTTTTGTTTAGAGAAAAACATCTAGCGGTGATTTAGGAGACTGGAGGTGTGAGACTCCTCTTCTTAGGACTGGCTGTGTGATTTGTGGGGCCCAGTGCAAAATGCAAACATAGGGCCTTTGTTCAAACATCACTAAGAATTTGAAGACAGTGACACCGCAGAGCGTGAAACCAGACGCCAGCCTCTGAGCTCAGGGGCCTGTGCCACCGATGACGTGGATTGCAAGCCCTGCCTCTCTGCTTTTCCTTTTTAGTCTTGAGAAATTGTTGTCTAGGTGTGGTGGCTCACACCTGTAATACCAGCACTTTGGGAGGCTGAGGCGAGTGGACTGCTTGAGCCCAGGAGTTCGAGACCAGCCTGGCCAGCATGGCAAAACGCCATCTCTACACAAAATATGAAAATTTAGCCAGGCCTGCTGGTGGGTACCTGTAGTCCCAGCTACTTGGGAGGCTGAGATGGGAGAATCGCCTGAGCCCAGGAGGTTGAGGCTGTAGTGAGCCGAGACTGTACCAGCGCACTCCAGCCTGGGTGACAGAGCAAGACCCTATCTCAAAAAACAACAACAAAAAAGGACACTGTCGAGCAGGAGAGATCCAAGATGGCCGATTAGCAACAGCTCAGGAATGTGGCTCCCAGTGAAAGCGCAGAGAACGAGTGGACGCCGCACTTTCTGACGAATTTTTGTTGCCCACAGACCGGGAGATTCCCGGCAGAGGAGCCAGACGGGTCGCCAGCGCGACTCTTTTGGCCGGCGCGGCTGTTTTGCCGGTGCCCCAGCGCGGCGCTTCCCGGTGCGGAGTGTACGGGACAGACAGGCTCGGCTGGTCCCATCCCCACAAGGAAAACAGCAATTGGAAGCGCTGAGGACTGAGAGTTTCACAGCAAGCACAGTGAACCCGGGAAGGTCCGGCTCTGTGGGGAAGGGGCGTCCGCCAAAAGGAGAACTAAGAAACAGAAAAACTTCATCACTGGGCGGAGAGAGATCCAAGATGGCCACGTAGCAGCAGCTTGGGATTGTGGCTCCCGGTGAAGACGCAGAGACTGAGTGGATGCCGCAATTGCAGACGAATTTTTGATGCCCACAGACTGGGAGATTCCCAGCGAAGGAGCCACACGGGTCGCCAGCGCAATTCTTTTGGCCGTCGCAGCGCTTCTCGGTGCGGCGTGTACGGGACTGGATGCCCTTTTAGTCGGGCTCAGCTGGTCTCATCCCCACAAGGAGAACAGCAATTGGAAGCGCTGAGGACTGAGAACAAGCACAGCTGAACCCGGGAAGGCCCAGCTCCGTGGGGAAGCGGCGCCCCCCGAAGGAAAACTAAGAAACAGAAAAAACTTCATCACCAACAAGCAGGACGTCCACTCGGAGACCCAATCTGAAAGCCGGCAATTACAAAGACGACAGGTGGATAAATCCACAAAAATGGGAAGAAACCAGTGCAAAAAGGCTGAGAACACCCGAAATCAGAATGCCTCTCCTCCTACCGGGGATCGCAGCTCCTCATCAGCAAGAGAACAAGGCTTG
>CAUYQU010074907.1:0-35297 GCA_963574635.1 Cheracebus regulus
TCCACTGGCTCTCTGCGCTTTTACTGGGAGCTGCAATCCTGAGCTGCTAGTGATCGGCCGTCTTGGATCTCTCTCCGTATTTTGTTGATAGTCGCATTTTTATTAATTAAAAGCCTTGCAAATTTTCTGCTACTTAGTAGGCACTAAAGAAATACTTTAAAAACTAAAACGTTTATATTGTCTATCAGAAAGATTGCCTTGATTTATCAAAAATATTAAATTATTTAAAAATTACTGTAATAGTTTAATTGTGACCCTCCCAAAAGATATATATTTCCTAATTTCCAGAACCAGTGAGCATGATCTTATTTGGCAAAAGGATCTTTGCCGATGTGATTAAGAATCTTGAGATGAAGGAATTACCCTGGTTCTGTAGGTGAGCCCTAAATGCAAAGATAAGTGTCCTTATAGGAGAGAAACTTGACAGATGCATAAAGGGAAAAGAGATGTGAATGGGGAGACTGAGATTAGAGGGATGTAGCCAAAGTCCAGGAAGGAGGGGCAGACACCAGGAGCTGAAAGAGGCAAGGAACCGATTTTCCCCTAGAGCCTACAAAGGTCATGTAGCTCTGCCAACGCCTTCATTCCAGAATTCTAGCCTACAGACCTGTGACAGAATACATTTCTGTTGCTTTAAGACACTAAGTTTGTGCTAATTTGTGATGGCAGCCTCAGGAAACGAATACAATGATTATTACTAAATTGGAGATTGTGGAAACTAATACAATGATTATTACTAAATTGGAGATTGCCAGTACAATAGGAAAGAGCATCTAGAGTTTGGAGGCAAATTGATTATGACACAAAGAGGCATGAGGCTGCAGAGTTCTGCCCCTGTGGATACACTTTGTAGCTCTCTCTCCAATGACCACTGTCATCTCCAGTTCATGCCTTCTCTCAGATACTTCTGAAACTGAGACCCAAAACAACTAAACAAGGGAAAAGAAACACTAACTTACCAATTTTTCTTGGTTTTGGCACAGGCAGATCAAATACAAATTGATCAAATCCAACTTTGAAAAGAAAGTTAATAAATGCTTTTTCCTTTTTTTTTTTTTTCCTTAAAAGCCCAGGTGGTGGCAGATGGAGACTCACACATCTATATCCATCAAATCATAATTGATCCAGAGAGAGCCTTGCTGGAGAGAGGAGAGCATTTTCCCAGACAATCTTTGTTCTCTCCCCTGGTGGAGAATTATCATGCCATCTGGAAAAAGGCAATATACTCCTTTCACAGACATTGTGCAGCTAATTACCAACCAATTCCAACTTAGACTGGCCTAGAACCATGGAGTGACCCCCTCTTTATTCCCATGTCCCAAGCCACTGCTCTTAGCAACCAATTTTAGGTAGGATTAATTTAATGAAACTAATCCTACTTTATGCTTAAATAGTGCTTACAGTTTAAAAAGCACTGACAAAGGTAGAACCTCAATCGTTTTATGTTGTTTCTCACAACAAAACTATGAGATAGAAATGGGGCAAACATTATTATATACATTTTCCAGAAGAAGAAACAACAAAGTTTAGAGAGGCCACATGATTTGTCGTGAGCCTTAGACTTCAAATTCATTGATGTCCTCTGCACCCTAATGTCTCTTGAGAATTTGAGGTAGACATCAATAAAAAATGAGTCTGGGGCTGGGCACGGTGGCTCATGCCTGTAATCCCAGCACTTTGGGAGGCTGAGGCAGGCAGATCACCTGAGGTTGGGAGTTCAAGACCAGCCTGACCAACATGGAGAAACCCTGTCTCTACTAAAAATACAAAATTAGCCTGGTATGGTGGCACACGCCTGTAATCCCAGCTACTTGGGAGGCTGAGGCAGAAGAATCACTTGAACCAGGAGCTGGAGGTTGCAGTGAGCCAAGATTGTGCCATTGCACTCCAGCCTGGGCAGCAAGAGTGAAACTCTATCTCAAAAAACAAACAAACAAAAAAAAAGAGTCTGTTTATTTTTCAGATGTTCTCTTTCATTAGGAGGCTAGGTGTCTCTGAGCGAAAAGAATCCTCTATGTGTATATATATGCAAAGGAAGATAAATAAGACATTTCTAAACACCCAAGCCCCCAATATCCTGAGTCAAATATTAGTTCATTGCTCATTATGCGTTTTACTTTGGATAAGATTAACTTTTTAAAAATTATCCCAAGCTGAACTCTATCACAGACTAAATGTGAATTTAGCCTCTACCATCAACAGCATTTCTGGCCTCCTGCTATCATATATCTTCTGATATCCAAGGCAGGAGATAATCAGAGAGACCATATATATTTTAAAACTTATTGTCTAAGTATATAGGTCTCATAAGACTTGATTTTGATATTTCCTTGGCAATTCACTAATAAGTGAAGTTTTCAGGTGGTCATTCTCCATAGGGCTATAAAAAGACAATTAAAAGCAAGATCAATTGTGCTTTGTAAAGTGCAGGAAAAAAATCCTGAATTTTTTATGACTACCAGACACCAAAAAAGTTATTTTCTAAAGATAATTCCCATTTCTGTTCCATGAGTTATGGAGGAATAAGCAATTTGAATTAAAGGCAAGAAATTCTGGATTCATATATTCAAATTTATTTATTCACAAATATATAAAGAGTCCCCACTCTGTGCCAAGCATGTACTTGGGCTAAAGCAGTGAGAAAAATAGTCTCTGGTCTTAAAAAGCATACATTCTACTGGGCAAAGTAAGACAATGAACATATGTCAATTTAGTATCTCGTTTTCAGCAAAACATGTTCAGAGATTCAAAGCTGACCACTCCTGCTGCCTTCACACAGACACCCTGAACTGAAAGATTACAAAAAGCTATAAACACAGACAAAGCAGCTGGCCTTGTGTCTATAATTTTAGGTAGCCAAGAAAAACTGCCTGTGACAATCATATACACACACAAAAGTCATTCAGACGATGCAGAAAAATGCTATCCTTGAAAAGGAATTTTTAAGGATGTAGACTCCTCTAAAGGATGGACCTCTGGGAGGGAATATATGTTTGCCAAGGGCTCCTTCTGGTGCTTGGGGGACTTCTTCCACTTTCTTGCACCTGTTCTGCTGTTATATTCATATACGTTCCCAGAGACTGTGGAAAGGAAAACACAAAACACAGACCAAGTAAATTACAATGAACTTGCAAAGCATTCATTCTTCCCATGAAATGTTTATTGAGCATTTGCTAGATAGCTGGCATAGTGACGAGTTTATCTTCTCAAGTCTTGTTCTTTTACCAAAGGAAAAACTAGAAGCAAAACCTGAAGCAGTATATGGTTTCACATGCATTTAAAACTGCCCCTTTAGCACAAGGGAGTTCTTTCGTGGTACTGGAACAGTTTTGCATCTTGACAGTGATAGTAGTTATCTGAATCTATTATGGTGATTAAATGTCATACACATAGACATAAAAAAAAGTATATGCAATAACTGAGGAAATCTGAGTAAAGCCTGTGGTCTAGTTAGTTGTACTGTATCAACATCAATTTCCTGATTTTGGCAATGCACTATAGTAATGAAAGATGTTACCTTTGTGGAAAGCTGGGTGATGGGTACACAGTACCTCTCTGTATTATTTTTCATAAATTTTTGGGAATTGGTAATTATTTGAAGAGCAAATGATTTTTTAAGTCAAATGGATTTTTAAAATTGAAATTAATCTGCCATGTACAGTATTTAAGGTATAATTAGCCAACCCTTCACAGAAACAATAATGCAGTAACAGTAATATACAAGAGAAAGAAAGTAAAAAATGACCTGATACAGTAGAAAAACAACCAATTATTTCTTAGATAACTGAGGTGTAATTAACAATTACACTGAGGTGTAATAAAAAGAATAATGATAACAATAATAGCTGATCCTATAGTATTTATTATATACCAGACTCTGTTTTCATATATCAATTTACGTAAATATTATTTGCCACATTTTAGAAATAAGAAAGCTGGAGCACAGATATGTTAAGTAATCTGCCAATACCACGTCATCTATAAGTGGCAGACCTAGATTTGAATCCTGACAGTCTAGCTGCAGGCTTTAAATACTAATAATGCAGGGTAGGGAGCACGTCTTGTCTCACTTTAGGCTGGGCTCCATGAACAAAATAGTGCCTTATGCATCATATTTTAGGTTCCACAGAACATTTGACAAATGATAGTGTGCTCTAACACATATTGCTAAATCCATTTTTATTTTAAAATATTTCTGTTCTTTAAACATCATGTGAAACTTTACAGTGCTGAATCTGCTCTCAAATCTACATTAATTGAAAGGTGATTCTTCTGCCAGGACCACGGTACTAGAGTGGACAATGCATTTCTCTGGAAACCTCCTTCCTTCACACACACAAAAATCTATACCACCAAAAAAATCTATACCCTCATTCAATAGTTCACGTTGGAACTGAAAACTAATTGCCAGGGCACACATCAAACATACGAGTTCAAAATAAGCCAAATGCATCCATCTAAACACAGAGTAACTGTGTCCTCTTATTGAGTAGACTGAAGGCGATGAGTATCCATCAAACGCTGAATCGACAAAAAGTGACTACAATAGGTTGCTGTTTTTATTAGAGCATGTATACTTGGTTTTTTGTCCTGAAAATGAAGTCTTTGTTGATGCACTGTTTTTTGCCAGGCCATTCAATGATAGGAAGAGTCATGAATAGTGTTAGTGATAAAGGTTTCTGTGACACACTGCCTGGCTTCTCATCCTGACTTCTTTCACTCACTCAACTATGGTTCTGGGGAAGTTGCTTTGCCTCTCTCTGAGCCACAGTTTTCTCTTTTATAAAATGAGGATAATAATACTAGCCACTGCCTCATAAGTAGTTGTGAGAATGAACAATTCATGTAAAAGCATTTTGACCACACTCAGAATTCAGTAAATGTTTGCTATAATTTGATATTAGAAATCCCCTAAAAAATCTTGCCACAAGTCTGCAACTGCATAGTTAAATATAAACTTTTTCAGTTTGCCAAGAATAATAATGTTAAAATTAAATAGGTTACATAGCAGCATTATTCACAATAGCCAAAAGGTGGAAGCAATCCAAATATCCATTGATGGAAGACTGGACAAACAAAATGTGGTATGCACGTACAGTGGAAAGTTGTTCCATGTTAAAAAGACAGGAAATTCTGACGCGTGCTGCAACATGGATAAAGCTTGAAGACAGATATTATGCTAAGTAAAACAAGCCAGTCACAGAACAACAAATATCATATGAGTCTACTTGTAGGACATACTTAGAGTAGTCAAATTTATAGAAACAGAAAGTAGAATGGTGGTTAACAGAGGCTGTGGGGAAGGGAGATTAGAAAGTTACTGTTTAGTGAGTAAAGAGTTTCAGTTAGGGAAGATGAAAAAAATTCTGCAGATGGATAGTGGTGATGGTTGCACAGTCATGTGCATGTACTTAGTGCCACAGAACTGTACACTTATGAATGGTCAAAATGATAATTCTGTTGTATATATTTAACACAATAAAAATTTAAATAAGTTAATAATTATGAAGTGCTTAGAACAAGCCTGGTACATTGTAAGTATTAAACAAGTAATTTTATAAAATATGCTTTTTAAAAGAAGGAAACAAGATATGACATACAGCAATTTTTATTAGCTCCAATAATAATAAGAAAGTAGAGAAAGACCCCAGAGAAGGGCAAGGAGGTCTATTGCAAGCTGCTCTGTCATTCTTACACCAAGAATTCTAGTACAAGACACTCCACCCTCCGCTGGCACACCACAGTCATCCTGCTGCCCTTGTACCAGAGGACCTCGCTACCTACTCCTCATCTGACTCTGTTCTACCACAATTGAGGTTCGGTCTCTGTTGTAAAAATGTATACTACTATTTTCTTCCCTTTCTTTGAAAGGAAAGAAAGCCATGTGACTCTAGACCCATTTATTCCATACGCTCTCTGAGCCTTGTTTTAATATCCATAAAATGGGAACAGTAGTGGTACTTCTTTAACTGGAAGATAGAATATGAAAATAGAACGCTAATTCTCATTGTTTGGAACTTCAGTGGGACAAGTCATGTTTGGCATAGGTGAGCACTCAACAAATGTTCATGTATGCTTTCAATGAATTCCTGGAAATCGGAACTCATCAGAGCCACATTATTTAATATAGATCAGATTAGGGTATAAATAGCATGTTTTTAATTTTACAAAATATTTTTAAAAGGAATGACTTTCTTTAAGGAGAGCTTGGCAGTCAGTAATAAAGCATCAATATTTTCATGCCAAGCTATCCAGAGCTGTCAGGATTAACTTGCAGTGAAGTATCTCAAGCTGTTATCATGCCAATGAGTCTTTTATGGCTAATACCCCATGTTGAGTGACACTTTACAAAATGACTTTTTCATTTGTTATATTCATGTTTAAACTTCACAAGCACCCCATGAAAGAGAGAAAGCCCACACTATCATGCCTTCTTTACAGCTGGTAAAAGGGAAACTCTGGGAGGTTAAGTGCTTTGTCCATGTTCACATAGAATGTTAGTAGTCATATCAACACTCAAACCCTAGTCTTCTAACTCCACACCAAGGCTTTTACAAAAACTCTGATGACTTTAGATTTCTGCCTCTTTCTTTAGAGAAGAAATATATGAAAAAAAGAAAAACTTCAAAATGTTTTATAAAATGGAGTATGATCTGCTCCACAACTCCAGGGATTATAACAGATAAATCTTTAGACCAGGGAGTGCAAATCAATGACCCATTTGGACTATAGATGTGGTTGATTAAAGAGGGCCACAAATTCTTTGACTCCCATACCTTAAGAAGTGAGGTGTATGCTCCTCTATTTGAATCTGGATAGACTCTGCTTTAATGAGGTAGAAGTAATGCTATGTTAATTTCCAGGCCTGATCCTCAAGAAACTACAACTTTCCCTCCTTTCTATTGGCTTTCTCCAGGAGGTCTAAACTGCCATGTAGGGTGTCCATATATCCCTGCTGGAGCAACTGCATGGAGAGTTCTGTTTAGTCTGTTCTCATGCTGCTAATAAAGACACACTTGAGACTGCACAATTTATAAATGAAAGAAGTTTAAGGGACTCACAGTTCCACGTGGCTGGGGAGGCCTCACAATCATGGCAGAAAGCAGAAGAGAAGCAAAGGCACATCTTACATGGCAGCAGGCAAGACAGTTTGTGCATGGGAACTTCCATTTATAAAACCATCATATCTCCTGAGACTTATTCACTACCACAAGAACAGTATGGGAGACACTGATCCCATGATTCAATTACCTCCACCTGGCCCCACCCTTGACATGTGGGGATTATTACAATTCAAGGTAGGGACACAGCCAAATCATATCACGCTCTCAGATTATATAGAGAGGAAGTGGAACCTGGCTGTGCCCCACCTGCAACTGTCCCCACCAAGGTGTCATGCTTGTGAGTGAAGCCACTGTGACCCACAAAACCAGACAGGCTGCCAACTGAACACCATTTAAGTGACACTTTACAAAGAAAAAAAAAATGCCCAGGTGATACCTGCTCAAATTCCTGACACACAAAAGTGTGAGGAGATACAATAAAATGGTGGTTGTTCTAAGCTAGTAAGTCTTGGGGGAAGTTTGTTGCACAATATATAACCAGGGAATGAGGCAGATGTGTTTTCTTTGGCCCGCACAGTAGAGTTTAATTGAATTATTTGCCTACTTTTAAAGGTGGGTGGATTTCATGTAACAATTTGAATTCTAGCTTTCTTTTGAAGTATCAAAATTATGGCAACACAAGGCCTCTTCCCATGTGGTAGTAATTTGATGGACCTGAGTGTTAGCCATGTCCTCCAAGAGTTAGCTGGCATTGGTGATTGAATTTACTGTTTTATCTGACCTCTTGCAGTCATTTATTTTACCTGCCTGGCCCTAAAATAGCATGCCTTAGGACAGTCTCATTTTACAAACAAATAAGAAATTCATTCACACAGTTTAACATCTAAATAGGTGAAATGCACTTAACTCAAAAGATATTTAAGCACCATACCTGGATCAATGGCTTCTCCATCAAACACAGTCTCATATACAATGGTTTCCTTTTAAAAAGCACAAAGTATTAGTGATAAAGTCAGCTAGATAAGATTTGTTTTTACAAGTGTTGAAGGCATTGAGTAGATGACTTCTTATAAGTTACCTCATCTTTCTAACTTGTAGAGGCCTCAACACAAAAGGCTTCCCACTGTTTGTATCTCTTCCCAATCCCATCCCCCACATCAGTCTGCCTGCCATACCCTCTTATCATGTATAGGAGGTGGTATGGGCTGAATTATGTCCCCCAAAATTCATATGCTGAAATCCTAACCCTAACCTCAGAGTGTGACTATATTTGGAGGTAGAGTGATTAAGTTAAGTGAGATCACATGAGTGGCCTTAATCCAATATGACTGATGTTTTTTTAAGAAGAAGAGATTAGGACACAGACAGCACAGACTTAGGGATGACCGTATAGAAGATGTAGTGAGAAGTTGGCCATCTGCAAGCCAAAGACAGGGGCCTCAGAAGAAACCAAACCTGCTGACACCTTGATCTTGGACTTCCAGCCTCTAGCACTGTAAGAAATAAATTTCTATCGTCTAAGCCACCTAGGCTGTGGTATTTTGTTATGGCAGATGGAGCAGACTCATACAGGAGATGAGCTGGCATCAGTTTACTAAAGGAAGAGGCAGAGGAAGGAAGCATTGAAAAAGAAGCAGTTTATGAAATAATATCATAGTTAGTTAGGACTCAGCTAGAAATGTTCTTGGTTTATGGGGAGGCAAGCAGAGAGAAAAAAGGAAACAAAGACTAAAAATGCCTTTCCTTGTTCCATTCTACATTTACTTTTCCTGGAATCGGCCTTATCCTTGTACAGTCATTTATATGGATCATTTAGTGAATGAGCCTCAGCCAATTTGAAGATGATTTGCATACTTTAGGGCACAGATTTTTTTAACATCTGCTAAGAAATTCCACTATTAAAGAACTTATCTGGATCAATTACCTGTATAAACAATTTACAAATACAGTTTTTATTTTATTATTTTATTTTTATTATTTTATTTTATTTTTTGAGATGGAGTCTCACTCTGTTGCCCAAACTGGAGTGTGATGGTGTGATCTCGGCTCACTGCAACCTTCACTTCCCAGGCTCAAGCAATTCTCATGCCTCAGCATCCCAAGTAGCTGGGACTACAGGCGTGCACCACCATGCCTGGCTAATTTTTGTATTTTTAGGAGAGATTGGGTTTTGCCATGTTGCCCAGGCTGGTCTTGAACGCCTGACCTCAAGCCATCTTCCCTTCTCAGCCTCTCAAAGTGCTGGAATTAAGGTGTCAGACACCATGCCTGGCCTAGTTTTTATTTTTAAGAATAGTGAATAACATTAAAGTTCCCTTTGTCTAGAGTTCTTTTTTTTTTCTTGAGTTTGTGTGTAGTACTTGAGGCAGATTTTGATCTAAGCCAAATTCTAAAACTAAACCTGAATTTACAGTTTTGTAATGCATACAAATTCAGCAAAAGGAGATAAATTGAAATCCTTTTACTTTCTATGATGATTGAGTATATTTATAATACGTTTATACAAAATAATTTTTCATTGAACAACAATTACAAGGAAAAATGCACTCCTTTTTCTTTTACTGTAGAGGGATCAAAAAAACATACTTACTGTTAATACTTCTAATTTTTTATTTCTGTTTCCTGTGACAATATTTTCCTGTTGATTTCCATCACCTATTCCAAAATAAATAAATAAAAGTCAGGTACCTGATGAGTGGTATTTTAAAAATCACACAATTCAGGCATAATCATGTAACAATTAGCAATCTGTATCTTACCTGCAATATACTGAATTTCACTGTATGAAAAGAAAATTTGACAAAATATTAGCTTTATTAACATATGACAAAAATAATTTCATTCAATAGTCAGTACATGATTATCCTATCTCCAAGGAAAAAGAAATACTGTATAAGGAAGAATAAAATGTCTTCATTAACCATCATCACCTCCTTCACTGCACCATAAATAAATTCTATTTAGTTAATAAAAATTCTTAGCCAACCCTATTTCTGAAGTCATGATATTCTGCACTCCGAAGAAATGTTTTTAGATGGTGAAGAAAGTATCTATATTTTCTATCCATTTATTTGGCCTCTTTGCTCTGCTCTAGATAGACTTAAAACCAGTCAGATGTATGGAGAGGGTGCATTACATTTATCACCGGCCTTCAACTAGTTTCTGGTGCTTCTGAAACATCGATGAAAATAATCAAAATAATATGAAAAATTGTTTGTTTGTTGGCTCACAAATTTGTTTGTTGAAAATATAATTTCAGCCAAGCGCAGTGGCTCAGGCCTAGAATCCTAGCACTTTGGGAGGCCGAGGCAGGTGGCTTGCCTCACCTCATGAGTTCAAGGCCAGCTTGGGCAACATGGTGAAACACTGTCTCTACTAAAATACAAAAATTTAGCCAGGTGTGGCGCCTGTAATTCCAGCTACTTGGGAGGTTGAGGCAGAAGAATTGCTAGAAACAGGGAGGCGGAGGTTGCAGTGAACTGAGATCACACCACTGCACTCCAGCCTAGGAGACAGAGCAAGACATTATCAACAAAAAAAAAAAAAAGAAGAAGAAGAAAAAAACATAATCTTACAGAAAATCTGTTTCAGATGTTCTAAGGTAGAACTCAATAATATGTTGCTGCTGTTTTTCAAAGAAAGCTCCCCAACTGTTTCAGGGATAGAGTAGGTTTGAGATTATTGGTAAAAAGGAACCATCAAGTTTCATATCCCAAATACTTTCCTCTGCCCTTCAAAAACATACAGAAGCCCTCGGAGTAAGTTCATCAAACCTCAACTGGTTTTAGCCCTTTATATCAAAAGCTTAGAAAGAAAAATCACATACTTGGGTTTGACCTTGGAGACTTCCTTGATCATTTTCTGACAGCATTCCATAATGTTCCAGTATTTCCAAAGCAAGAAACATAGCCAGGAAATCAACCCAGCAAGGAAAATAGCCATCAGAGTGAAGATGAAAGGAATGTACCAGTCATTGGATTTGTATGTGTTTATAGCTGTGTACATGACGGTCAGACCTTTTCTTTGCTGGGAAACATCATTTCAAAGCAAATAGAGTGTTAGTAGTTTTCAGAACACATTTGTTTACACATAGTAGCATCAGTACAGAGCCATAGTCCTTTAAAGTAACAGGAAGATATAGACTCAAATATACGTATTTTTTAAAACACTACAGGTAATACTGAGGAACACCCTTGAATAGAGAAGGCACAAAATAAAGGATGTGAAGACTTGAATTTTATGCAATGACCACTCTGATTTTGAATAAACCATTTCTCCTCTTTGTTTTCAGTTTTCTCATCTGTAAAATCAAGAGTTTTCACTAGGTGATATCTGAGGTCCTTTTAGGCTTATATCCCCCTATTATCTACTCTACACACAATAAACCCTTTTGTGCAGCTTAAGAGAACAATGTGTTCTTGAAAATCAAGCATTCTGGTGAGAGAATTTACCATCCATGTTTATTTGATGCTTCTATTTCAAAGAATAGAAAACAACAAAATACACTAACCATAAAGTTTACTAAACAGACTTTATCTGTGCATACCTCAGGAGCCATTCTGGAATTCTGCAGAGGATTTACATACCTATTTTTTAAATTATAAAATACCAAAAGGTCTATTAAAGGTCACAGAGTTTGGATTGAAGATAAAATGAAATGATGAGCTGGGCACGGTGGCTCATGCCTGTAATCCCAGTACTTTGGGAGGCCAAGGTGGGCGGATCAAGAGATCAGGAGTTTGAGATCAGCCTGAACAACATGGTGAAATCCTGCCTCTACTAAAAATACAAAAATTAGCCAGGTGTGGTGATGGACGCCTGTATACCAGCTACTCAGGAGGCTGAGGCAGGAGAATCGATTGAACCCGGGAGGCGGAGATTGCAGTGAGCCGAGATACTGCACTCCAGCCTGGATGACAGAGCGAGACTCCGTCTCAAAAAAAAAAAAAATGAAATGATGAATATAATACATGCATTACAGTGTGTGGCACCTGGTATGTGCTCATGACAATGAATGTCATGGCCACTAGAGAATAAACTTTCAAAGTACCCATTTGTAGAGATTTTTAATTGATAGAATTCATTGAGTAGTGGGTGCTGCTTGTGGGAAAGACTTTCATTCAGATGAAATAATTAGTTTCTTAGGAGTTCTCTATGCTCTACCTGCAATTCTCACAAATTCTATTTCATCTCACAATTTATACTCATAGATGCACACTCTAAAATGTGATCCTGTGGCTAGATGGGGTAGTGCCCACGTAAAAAGGCATATAGGTGAAGGTGCTGCCCTGAGTAGCTCTTTTTAGATGAAACTCAAACTTACAGAAGAACATTTCCCACACAGAGACCCAAATTAAATTCTGTAAGTCTTTACTTCATAACTAGTGGTTGGAGGAGGTGGCGTATTGGCTCTTCTCACGTAAATATCTATAACAGTGGTGCCCGTCCTGGGCTTAGTGGATTTGCCATATTTCAAGTTGTCATCAATTATATGCACAATAAGATGGTACTGCCGCCGCACTTCAGCTCTAGATTCAAAATTGAAAGGATTCTTCACAATTAATTTTGGAGTATTTGAACCTCGAGTTGGGTCAAATCCGAAATGATGGTTCTCGTTTCTTTTAAAAGGGATAATTGAAAAGTTAGAATTATTTTAAGGTATATTGAAAGGTTTTCTAAAACTACCTTAATTTCCATTAAAACACAGTAGGTATAAACGTTTAAAAAATTTCCATGGCATCCTGAGTTTTTAAAAATTGAGATCAAATGAGCAACAAATTCAGTTGGTTAGGAAAAAAATATTTTAAAAGTTAGGATCATGAGTTTGATCCCATACATAGTCAGCAAGCTTCAAATTATATCCAATTACTTTGTCTAGTTGATTCTCCTTTTCTTCTACTCAGATCAATTTATTCCCATCTTCAACTTAGTCTGGATCAATATCAAATGATCCAGTCAGATCATAAATATCTGTTGAGCCCCTTCTAATTTTAAGTTATCTTCATAGCCCTGCAGATGCTGCTGTAAACAAGATACACATGCTCTCTACCTTCATGGAGCTTATCACCCAGCAAGGGAAGAAGACATCAAATTAGTCTTTATACTCAATTGGCAATGTGCTTACTGATTTCCATGCTTCTACTCCATCAGATACATGACAGCAGATCTGACCTCCATACTTTAAATAGGTCTCCATGTTACGCTGTTTCATGATACCCAGTAGTTTTTCATTATAGAACGTATCACAGTTTATAATTTTATAATTGCTGGTGTTACTACTGGTTTAGTTAATAAACAATGAGTGCCATGAATATCTGTCTTGTATACTTCTGTGTACCCATTTCCCAGCACAGTGCCTGATACATACTTGGCCCTAATAAATGCCTTTCATAAATAATAAGATGACTTAAGTTGTATGGATCTGTATAAATCCAAAAATAACACAGTTTGAAAACACATATCCTACTGAGTCTGTACTCATAGCAACAACTGGAAAGTTGGCTGTTGTTAGCCAGCACCATGGACAGCAGGCTTCATTCCTTGTAACTTAACCTTCAGCATTTCCCATCCAGGTCCAAACTTTGCTGTCAAAGCACCTGTAAAATTACTGATACTTCCATTATAGGAGGAATGAGATTTGATATGTAAAAGGATAAGGATGCCTTGAGAAAGCAATGCTATAGATATTAAATAGTTTAATCCTTATAACCGTAGTCATTTCTGAGGTTACATATGATGTCTAACAGGGCAAAACTAATGTCAGTTTGACATATGCTCATGATTAAAATAAATAATAAAATTATCCACCAGAAATAATCTCAAAACGCATTTCAAAATCTTGCGAATCTCTGTCGTGGCAGTTTAGGGTGAAGCCGTTGACGTTTGTCCCAACGACAACATTGTCAAAAATGAGCATCTTATATTGAGAGGGTGTGCAGACAGGTGCTTCATCATTCTGATTTTCAATGTCAACAGTGACCTGTCAGCCATGAGGGAAGAAGAAACATCAAATACGCATCATGTGACTATTTATACACAATATCAGAAATAAGCATATGTGTAGAGACCAATCATTTGGAATTATTAAATAAAAAGTCTAGAGTTTTGGATTCAAAAAAATGTTCCTGCAGATTGGAGTTCTGGCTGTCAATCAACTAGTCAGTGGTTTATTATTCCTGGGTCAACTGTGGCATTCAATGTAGCTGTTAGGGAGGACTTTGGGTTCATTACACGAGCTTGTGGAAAGCTCACAAATTACGTAAATGATGAGAAAGGAAAGCTAAAGAATGATTCCTCTAAAAATTATAATCCTGTGACCTCTTTAAATACCTATACTTAATGGCATAGATAAGTTTGCTTCCTCTTTTTCAACTTGAGAATCTCCTCAGTACTACTCTACTCAATTTTTTTTTTGTAACAATATGATTTCTTCAAAGTATTCTCCGACCTTAATTTAGGGTCTGTTATCAACCTTTTCTTAATTAAAATGTCATAAGCCAGGAAACTATAATTTACATGTAAAAAGATCAAAATATCAAGAATTTTTAAATGTCAGTGATCGAATGACAGCCTAGAAAGGTTATATACCCCCTCTTAGATGACTAATAACTTTCTCAACAATACTTGCAGAAGAATCCCTAGTGTGCCCATATTTGGAAGTATTATCTTTTAAAAATGTTTTTTCTGTAATGTTTTAAAAACACCTAAATTCTTAAGAAATGGTTCATTCTTTAATACTACTTCTATAGACTGAATACATCTATGTATCCCATTAAATACGTGAGACATTTTTACATGATAACTAAATGGGTTTTAAGAAGATTTCTTGAATAGTCCAGCACTATTTCCATTATATCACAGAAATAGATCAGAAATCTTTATTAAAACTCTGGGCCTGACACTTACTGGTGCCTTTATTTGGCACAAGTGATTTACCTTTGCTTTCTTCATCTGCAAAAAGCAGATCTCAATCTCTACTTTCTCAAGACTGTCAGAAGGATCAGTTCATTCATTCAATGATTATTAAAAACTTACTGCGTGCCAATCACTGATCTAGACACGGAGGCTACAATGGTAAACCAAAAACAAAGACCCTGATCTATTATACTTTATTCTAATTAGGAAAGCAAAGCAATAACTATATTGACAAATAAATACTAGGCAATATCATATAGTAAACTGGTGCTATTTGGATTAAGGAGATAAAGAATAGCTGATGAAAGCATTTGAAGAAGGATCTCTTTTTTTCACCCACTCACCTAGTCCCTCTCACCCATACTTGTTACATGTCCTTAAGTATGTATGTATCCTCACAGAATATGCAGCTTTTAGTTGTATAGTTTTGACTTGCCTAAATGATATGGTGTTACAGACCTTTTGTATTTCCTACTTTTCTCACCCAATGCCATATATGTGCTCTCCATGTTTCTGTTTGCAGAATTCATTAGCTATTTCTTGAGTCTCTATTCCATAGTATGCATCTACCATATTTACTTGTTCATTTCCCCTAATGGTGAACACACACGTATTACTTGAAATACCCACCATTACACACAATGTAAAAGGCCCTTATAAACAAATCTCATTTGTACAGAGATATGATTAAAGTGAGAATGTGAGCCAATGGAAGATAAGCATTACAATCTTGGGAAGAAGTTCTGAGGTAAAACATTCTTGGTGCATTGGAAAAACAGCAAATTGTTCGTGTGGCTGTATTAAAGTAAATAAGAGGGAGAGAGCTAGGAGCTTAGGCAGTTAAGAGAAAGTTACAAGCTTCTCCATTCTCCATTGTTGTAACTGTTTGAGCAGTCTTATTTTAATAAGTTAGAATTTAATATAGTATCTCTATAATATCAAAACCTGGGTCTCTCTACTTACCATGGTCATTGCTGTACAAGGGTGAAATGTGTCACAGTCCACAGCTTCTACGGTGAGGTTATGTTGCTTCACGGACTCATAGTCTGGCTGTGTGGTAAGTTCAATCATTCCAGAGGCAGGGTGAATCCAGAATCTTTGTATAACCTGAGTGTCTCCACTGGCTATTTTGTATGTCACACAGTTTGGTGGGTGGTCTTCATCAATGGCAGTCATTCTTCCTATTTTGTAGAATGCTGCCAATACCATTTTATAAGGTTCATTCTCATCATGCAGATATACCACTTTAAAAACCTTAACCTGCCTTTGCTTTCCAGATAGTATCATAGTTTCTCAAAGGATCAGCCTCTATTCTTTTGGACAATGAAATATGTTTGAAGACCTCCAACCCTACATAATGGAAGACAAACTTAGAGAAAGTCCTCCATCACTTTAAACCATTTGTCTTGAGTCAAATAACATAGTTTACAGTAACTTTACAATAATAATGATTAGCTTATATGCACTGCATGAATATTTTCTATTAGGCATTGTGCTAAGATTAGCATCAGATAATGGTTCACAGCACAGACTCTGAAACTGGACTGCCTAGGTTTCAAGTCTCAGCTCCGTCATTTATTTGTGCAACCCATTGGAAGATTCTGCAACCTCTCCAGGTCTCATATTCTTTATCTGCAAACTAGAAATAATATCTACCATACAAAGTTTTTGTGAGAATTTAATGAGCTAAAATGTATAAAGCACTTAGAATAGTGCCTGGTATATAAGTAAACACTAAGTAAAAATTAGCTATTATTTCATTGAGTTATCTCATTGAATCTTTTCAACAGCCTTATGATATAACTACTATTACTGTCCTCATTTTATAGATTAGGAAATTAGGTCCAGTAGTATTAAGTAACTTGCTCACCATCACAGAACTAGTAGTGGTAGAATCAGGGTTTAAATTGGTGCCTGATGATTCCACAGCCCATATTTTTAAAATCACTTTTCTGTAATTCCACTGTGCAAAACCCCCAAATGATCTCTTAGAAGAGAAATGGGTATGTTCTATTGGCTGCATAACAAATAGACTCAAATTATTATTATTATTATTATTATTATTATTATTATTATTATTATTATTATTATTTTGAGACTGGGTGTCATTCCATCACCCAAGTGGGAGTGCAGTAGTGCAACTATGGCTCACTACAACGTCAGCCTCCTGGCTCGAGTGATCCTCCAGCCTCAGCTTCCTGAGTAGCTTGGACTATAGGCACGTGTCGCCACACCTAGGTAATTTTTAAAAGAATTTTTATAGGGACAAGGTCCCACTATGTTGCCCAGACTGGTCTCAAACTCCTGGGCTCAAGCAATCCTTGCACCTTGGCCTCACAAAATGCTGGGATTATAGGCATGAGCCACTGCATCCAGTCTAGACCCAAATAATTTATCCCTCCTATGTTCACAGTTTTTGCCATGTAACCTCATAGTGTCCCTCCCATTCTGACTTCACAACTTGTTTTGGCCAATGGTATATTAGCAAATCCGATGCAAGCAGGAACCTGAAAGGCACTTGCATAATCAGGCTTACCTTTCTTGTATACTTATTTTTCCTTTTCTTTGAGACAGAATCTCACTCTATCGCCCAGGCCGCAGTGCAGTGGCATGATCTCAACTCACAGCAGTTCACTGCAACCTCCACCTCCTGGGTTCAAGTGATTCTCCTGCCTCAGTCTCCCAAGTAACTGGGATTACAGGTGCCCACCATGATGCCTGGCTAATTTTTTTTTAAGACAGAGTCTCACTCTGTCCCCCAGTCTTGAGTGCAGCAGCGCGATCTCAGCTTACTGAAACCTCCACCTCCTGAGTTCAAGCAATTCTCCTGCCTCACCCTCCAAGTAGGTGGGACTACAGGTGCCCACCACCACGCTCAGCTAATTTTTGCATTTTTAGTAGAGATGGGGTTTCACTATGTTGGCCAAGCTGGTCTTGAACTCTGGACTTCAGGTGATCCTCCCACCTCAGCCTCCCAAAGTGCTGGGATTATAGGTATGAGCCACTGCTCCTGGCCTCTTGTGCACTTCCTCCTTTTTCCCGAGGACATGCTCAGGCTAGCCTGCTGGAAGATGAGAGAAAAGCCAAAACTTCCAGTCACCTCAGCCAAAACCAGAATAGATCAGCTGAAAGCTAAACAACTTTCACAATTTTGAGCAAGCCCAGCCAAGACCAGAGAGACAAGACAGCCATTTCTTAGACTCGTGGGCTAAATAAATGTTTATTATTGTATTACGCTAATATTTTGTGGGTCTTACTACAAAACATACTTGTAGTAGTAGGTAACTGGTACCACAGTTTTACTCCTCAATCATTTTTTCCTGAACTATAAACTCCAGGGCAGGCACCTTATCTCTACCATTTAGTGAAATACCACTATATTATGGCTAGTTCACCAACACATGTACAGGACCTTTTGGTTGCTAATAACCAAGAATAAAAAATTATAATAAAAAAGTCATTTCATTCTTGTCCCCATCACTTTCAACCTGATAGGGATTCTTTCTCTGTTTGCATCCTCCTTTTACCAAGGTTTCCTATCAGTCTCTAATAATATGTTATTTTTCACTTGTTATTAGTATTTTCTAATAGAGACAGGGTCCTACCACGTAGGTCAGGCTGGTCTTGAACTCTTGGCCTCAAGTGATCTGCCTGCCTCAGCCTCCCAAAGTGCTGGGATTACAGGAGTGAACCACTACGCCCCACCTAATAACGTATTATTTAGCAGGCAATGAACACATCTCATAATACCAAAAACAGAGAACCCATACTCATGAAAAAGAATGTGTTTTATTATGGTAAACCCAGAAAATAAAGAGTCCAACCTATTGCTTGCATAAAATAATTAGTATTAAGAGAAAAGTGTCACAACTGGTACAAGACCACGTAAAATAAATTACAGGTAAAACTGCCATCTCTATTAGACAGTCCTGGGCAAATATGGTGTCATTTTCACATTTAACACCTGGATAAGTGTAATAGGAAGTTTATTCTTTTGTAGGTGTAAAATTAACCTGTCAATAAAACCCAAAAGCTATATTGAGCATCTTTAGCTGAAGTTTAAAATAGAGTAATTATGAAACTTTCCAACTCTGCCAAATTTCTCATCGAAAGCTATTGGAATAAAATATATTTTGCCTTGTGACTTGCAACCGTGTGATTTAATTATCATGTATTTTCTTTTGAATAATTTCTGATAAAGAAAGATTTTTGCCTATGCCTAACCCCGTATAGAAGTTTTCGTGAGTTTGTCACTTACCATTAGGAAAAAAAAACTACTTTAAATATTTTAAATGTCCATAATTTTGGGGGGAAAAATCCTTATGTAGTCCTCAAATACATTCACATTTTCTGCACTAATCAACACAGCATGAAAATGACTTCCACATTAATGAATTTTTCCAAATGTCCTCAAAGTCTATAGGTTAAATATTTGATATTACTAGAAGAGTTTATACTCTGAGTAGTTTTACCTTTCCAGTTTCCTCCTTTAAAGCAAATTGCTACTGAGTTGTGAAGATTTTATCTCCTCTTATGGACATCTCAAAAACCAACTCTCACCTAAATTTACTCAGTTTATGTACGATGGTGGAGAAGATGAAGGGACAGTTTTTTAAAAAAGGAAGGAAGAAAGAAAGAGAAAGAAGGAAAGAAGAAAGAAAGAAAAGAAAGAAGAAAGAAAGAGAAAGAAAGAAAAAAAAAGAAAGAAAGAAAAAGGAAGGAAGGAAGGAAGGGAGAAAGGGAGAGAGAATGAGAAAAAGGGAGAGAGAAAGAGAGAAAGAAAGAGGGAGAAAAAAGAAGTTCTAGCACATTCTACATTGCAAGCACTCCATAAATGATAGTGGTTATTATTATTTGCAATGGTGTTACAGCTATTTTAGTATGTGTCAGGTCGTTAACAAACTATAACTATCAGCTAATCCTCCTCTTAACTCTTATAAATAATTATGGCAATCTTTATTTTACAGATGAGAATTTGAAGACACATTGAGATTATGTGACTTTCTTTGAGTCATTTAACTAGCAGTAAAAGAGTCAGCTTTGAACCTAGTTCTATTTGACCCAAACTCTCATAGTTTTTTGCTATATCAGTGTGCTCCCTTTTAAAGACCTAGAAGTCCTCTGTCTGGGATAGCAGGTCATTAGACAACTATTTGGAGAATAGTACACATAGGGATGACCCACTCAACTCTTTGTATGAATTCTCAGTACTTGTTTTCAGATCTCTGTTGGTCTCAGTCATTGAAATCCATCCAGGAAAACCAGCCTGTAATACTAAACAGAGAACTGGACCAGAAATTTGGAAGTTTTCATTTAGCTACAATCAATTTCTGAGACTTATTAGCCATGAGATTTTGAGTAAACCCATTTCTTTCTCCACTTCAATTTTCTCATAGTGAAAAAAAAAAAAAAAAAAAGAATCCTTCAGCCCTTCCAAATCAACAATATTATGACTGAAAATTCTCAATCCTTCTTCTCAGTCGTCAATGAAGTATTAAATTGTGTTTAAGAAAACAGGTAAGTGCTCAATACATTTAGAATGTTTTACCTTCAAACTTTATTAAATTTCAGGGAAACTTCAGTTAGTTGGAAAGAAACTGACATGAAACACTTGCTTCTTCTAAAATGGCATTTTTTTAAATGCCAGTCTCAAAAGGCAAAACTATGAAGATGGTAAAAAGATCAGTGGTTGCTAGGGATTGGGGGAAGGGAGAGATAAAAAGGAAGAGAACAGAGAATTTTTAGGACAGTGGACAGTGAAACAACTCTGTATAATCATATAATGGTGGATACATGTCATTTTACCTTTGTCCAAACCCATGAAATATACAATGCCAAGAGTGAACCCCAATGTAAACTTAACATTGGGTGATAATGATGTATCAATGTAGAGTCATTGATTGTAAAGGCACAATACTCTGGCAAGGGGTGTTGATCATGGAGGAAACTGTGCATGTCAGGGGTGGGTAGGATATAGGACATTTCTGTACTTTTCCCTCAATTTTCCTGTGAACCTAAAACTGCTCTAAAAAAGAGTCTCTTTTTAAAAAAATGCAAATCTCTATTTTTAAATCTTGCCTGGTTCTGTTAACTTTGGGAGGTCATGGAATCCGTTTTATAACTTGATTAGGCTATGGAGCTTTCCCCCAGAGATTTTCAAAGCCCATTTTCACATCCTCTGCTGCAGATTTACAATTTACAAGCCAGGAAGTGATTGTGAACTATTCAACTTCTGACTCATCGTCATACTCTTTTAACTCTAGAACTCCCTGGAGCTAGAAGATTACACTATTAACCACCACAGAGAAATGGGAGAATATGAAGAAAGGAAAGAAGTTATTGTAATGAGGTTCTATCAATAAAAGATTACTCAAAAATCAATACTGAATACTTCCAAAGGCCCATAGATGGGGTGGGGAGGGGGTGAAAGGGGACCAGAATCCTGTTTACAATACATTCAATTTATATGCTACTTTTCTGGATTGTCTAGTCATATATTTCAAGATCAAACTGTATTATATTCCAGAACCAGGGTATAAAAGGTGTGTCTTTTTTTCACAGAGTGGTTAAGAACTTCTCCAAAGCTGCATAGTGAGGCAAACAGAAAATGAAATCCAAATACAGCCCGGGTACAGTGGCTCACACCTGTAATCCCAGTTCTTTGGGAGGTGGAGGCAGGAGGATTGCTTGAACCCAGGAGTTCAAGACCACCCTTGCCAACATGGCAAAATCCCATCTCTACAAAAAATACAAAAATTAGCTAGGCATGGTGGTGTGCACCTGTAGTCCCAGCTACTTGGGAGGCTGAGATGGGATGACTGCTTGAACCTGAGAGGCTAAGTCTGCACCCCAGTCTAGGCAACAGGGTGAGACTGTAAGAAAGAAAGAAAAGAAAGAGAGAAAGAGAGAGAAAGAAAGAAAGAGAAAGAGAGGAAAAGAAAGAAAGAAAGAAAAAGAGAAGGGAGGGAAGGAAGGAAGGAAGAAGAAAGAAAGAGGAGAAAGAAAAGAAGAGAAAGAAAGAAAGACAAAGGAAAGAGAAGGAAAGAAAGAAAGAAAGAAAAGAAAGAGAGAAATTCAAATATGTGGGCTTTTGATTTTCCAGTCTTTCCTCAGAACATTTGTCTAACGTTTGATTTCCTAGTTTCTCCTCAACATTTATAGTTGTCTGGCAAGGAAATAAGCTGGTTTGAAGTAGTGTGGGTTCCACCCGGTGATGTGCTGGCTTTAACAACCAACTCTCTGAAAAAAAATGTGTGCATGCACGCACATATTCACATAAATATATGTTTGTTATAAGCTTTACTAATATAAAAGATAGGGAGCATAACATTTGCAGGTAATGATGAGATACAAAATACTCTTTAAGATTTTCCCACTATGCTTTCATTTATTTTTAACAAATTGTCCTAACCATTGCCACACTGTGATTGCAAATGACAAATGAGTAACGCCAACATGAATATTGGTTTCTATTTTCCTTTGTGTTAAAGAGTAAGGTGAAAGTGAAATCATGTCAGAACTCCACTAGTTCATCAATGATGGGAATGGCTTATTTGCTGAATTGGAAACAGTTTCTGATTGCTGGAACACTATTTCCACAATGTTTGTGCTACTCACAACAATAACCTCAGATACAACAGACATTTACATTTAATCTGCATTATTAACATTTTCTCTATCAATTTCTTAAGACAAGATTTTTTTTTAAACAACAATGACTCAAGATCCAATATGTAACGTTTGTTGATTTCTATGGTATGAATACTCTCACCGTTTTCGATTTTAAATTATCAATATATTGTCGCTAACTTGGAAAGAGAAATGCAGTAGCATGCCATTCTTTCTATGGAATTTCATCCTGCAGTCCCAATAGATGTAAACAGCCTCAAAGCACGGATAATAGTAAAATGTAGTAACATACTTAAGAAGTACTAAGTTTTTAGTATTTACTAATTTTTAACCTAATTTTTGGAACTAAGTTTATTTTATTTTTAATAATAAATATTAATAATAATCAGGTTATCAAATTCCTGCAAATTTAACAATTGGCTTTTGCAAGCCAGTATGATTCAACTCCAGCACTCAACAGGTTCCATCCATCCCTTGAAGTATTCGGGTCAAACCTGAAAGTGACGCTGAGGAAAGGATGTGTTCCACTCTTAGAAGACAGAAGATACAAGTATGACCACTGCTGTCTCTTCTAAAGTTAACATTTCTTGTTCTATACTAACAAATGTGTCCTACTTCATATATAATTCATGGCTGAGATAGAACCCTGACTAAGATCTTGACTCTGGACCTAAAATCAAGACCCCAGACGTTCACAGGGTTGAATTGCATGGACAATGACCACATCATTTCTATCTTCTTTGCATTTCGATCTAATTTAGAGGCAAGGAGGTAGATAAATAGAATAAAATTAATATTGTGTAATTTTTTATTACAAAAATCTTACATCATGAAATTTTAAGGTCTTTGGTGAGCCATCAAGATGATACACTGAAGGTGTTACCAGTGAAAAGTGCCTCATTCTTGAGCATCTGGGATCCCATAATGCTGTCCTATTTGCTTGCATTTTGTAAATATACATGCTTTTTTCCATTGGCCTCCTCATTCGAAATGTGGTAGGCATTTCCCTCTGCATGCTTCAACACCATACACTTGGGGAATCTCTTACCTCCTGACGTTTCCAGAACAGAGAATGAATAGTGTCCAACTTTAAATGCAGGGCTGAAGTCATTGGCAGGAGCAACCTTCACAATGATGGTCACAGTTACTGTAAAATTGAACACTGAATAAATGCTTCGTTGTTGTAGTTTCATCCCACAAACAAGCTCCCCATGACCCCATGAACAGGCTTAGCATGGAATTTTGAAACTGGAATGGGATTCCCTCTCCTCCCAAGTAATCCCTGCTCCCAGACTCTATGTTCTCAAGGATCCCAAATAACTTTTGGTGCTAGCCAAAGCAATTTAGTGAAAAATAATGTATTGCGTGTCATATTCTATTTTATGTAGTAGAAATAGGCATGTATTTATATACATTTTAAATATATAATGACATATTTCACACAAGACAGTTTATTGTATTTTTCATGGGTACAATCTCCTCCATTAGAGAGTTTGTTGGGGTGTCACTCTCAACCCAGCATATGACATTCTCAATCCTGCTTTTAATATATATCCTAGAAAGTGGAAGGGAAAGAGACTCAGAAAACCATGTTCAAGGCAATTGTTCCTCAGTATACACGGGGATTGTTTCCAAGGCCCTGGCACATAACAAAATGTGCACATGCGCAAGCCCTGCAGTCAGCTCTGCAGAACCTGTGGATTAAAAAGGTTGGCTCTCTAATACTTGCAGTTTTTGCATACTGAATACTATATTTTAGATCCGCATTTGGTTGAAAAAAATCTGTATATAAATGGACCTTCACAGTTCAAACCCATGTTATTCATGGTTCACCTGTACTCTGAGGCCTTCAACTAGCTTAATTTTTCCAAGGCTCAGTTCCCTCATCAAAGAAAAAAAAGGAATAACATCAATTTCAATCTCCTACATTACAGTGTGGGTATGAAGACAAAATGAGATCATGCCCAAGAAGGTATGTTTAAACTACAAAAGGTTAAGTAAAAAGCAGTTATTGCATTTTATTCACCTCAGCCAAATGTTTGTATATTGTGTGTTATCAAAAATGAACTCTGTATTTCAGACGAACAAGCTTAAACTATCATTACAAAGTTGTCAAAAAGAAGGAATTTGATGTTCCAACATAAAAGCAAGAAACTTGCAAACAGGGAACATTTTTAATAGAGGTAAAGTAATAATTAACATTTACTGTAAAAGGTACTCACTTGCCATTGGTATTATTGTCCCCATTTCACAGGCAAGAAAACTGAGGTTCACAGAGTTAAGTTCTTAGACAAAGATCACAAAACTTGTAAATCACTGAATGGGTATTAAACCAAGCTATGTCCACCAGGATCTCCCAAAATATCTTCAATTAAGATGCTAATGAGTCAAATGTAGAATCCTAATTAAACAGTAAAAAAATTCTTTCTGGAAAGACTTTTTCGGGTTTCTAATATGTCATTAGGTATTATAAATCTCTAGGTATGCCTTGCTCCCCAAACTTGTTTGACCACAGAATTCTTCTAGTGGATTATCTTGCAGAATTCATGTTCCAAAGAATGCGGGTATTGCCCCTACTGAAAATCCATGCCATGTGTGTCAAACAAAAAAATTTAATCTGGGCTTCACAGAACCTTTACTTCAGGGAATCTTTGACATTCATTGTATTTTGGTGTGTGTTGTTATGTGAAATTTTCAAGGGATAGGATTCACAGCTCTTATCAGAATCCCAAAGGTGTTCATGCCCTGCAAGAAAGATTAAAAGCACTATTCCACAAAGACAGGTGATTTACGTTAAAGCCTCTATATTTCCTACAATGAATGCCATTTATGTGTTACAACAGCTGATGCCATTTATAGCTTTGCCATGATTTTTATTGCATCCATAAACACTCAAAACTATACTAATTGGCTGGCCTGTAAAAATGTACTGAACCACTTGTGCAGTGTTGTGAGCATCCTTTATTCACATCCTTTGAAAGTGTTGGGGGTGAAGAGGACTAGAGAGAATGCGGATTTATTACTGTGAGAAATGTCTTTCCTCTTCCATATTGGGGAAAGGCTCAAATCTGGTGAGAGGGAAAGATTCTTTTTTGATTAGAAAATCAATGTGAGCAGCTGCAAGAAAAAGTATCCATCCTGAAAGGTCAGTTGGGCTACAATATCAGCTTCTTGCATGAGAACACAAGTTAGGAACAGAGAAACCACAACAAGAACACTTCTGGGCATAGTGTCATCCTAAAGTCCCTATCCCTTAAACATCACCTTTCCACATGGTTGAGTAATTTAAGTATGTAAATCACCTTTGCAGACTTAGCCTCATTAAAACTCTTCTATCAGTGAGTCAAGAGGGACTTGATGAGCCCTAGATGTGTTGCAAACATATTAAGTTCAGCATTAAGTTCCCTTCGGTTGCAAATGTATAGACCATCACTCCACTTTTATCCATCCATGACAGACAAAGCGCTCTTTCTTATTGCTCCCTGATGCAATCTCAGAATCCTTCTCATGATCCAGGCAATCACCACCAATGATTCAGATTTCTCACAAGAGAATAAACTCAAATGCCACCCCATTCTAGGCTCTCCTTTACCAAGAGCTGACATTCTACTACTAACCTTATGTTTGCAACCCAAACACCCATATCGTATATCTTTGATGCTAACCACCTGCTTGATTACTTATTACCATATTTTCCAAATACAATAGATGCTTGAGCTTAATAACAAATGTATCCAGAAAATTTTGAGAATTCCTATTTTCACAAATACCTCTATAGCCAACAAATTCACTCTTAAAATGCTAACACGTAGGTGGATATGTAAATGACCCTTTGGGGCACTTGTATGTTCTGATGTGTAGAATAATAAGCAAAGGGAAGCAGGTGTCAGGTGTTTAACTAAACTGGGCCACTCTCTAAGTACTCTGCTCTAGACCTATAGCTCACAATTCAAATATGTACCAAAAAGTAGTTCACAATCAGCAAAACTATGACTGTTAAATCCACAAATGCCAAGCATTTTATGATCATACAATCTGGGTGGACTTAATCTCACTGTACCAAAGACTCATTTTAACACAGGCTGACCCAAAATGGTGGGATAGTTATGAAAAGACCAAATGGCAGAGAGGGGTAACCATGCCCTGCACCTCCATGAAGGGCCTGAGCTGTGGAACTTGGCAAGTAACTCATGATTTGCATTAATATTGCTTATATATATATCATATGAAATAATTCTAATAAAATACTTTAAAAACATCCTATTACCTATATGTTCAGACTACATGTTGCCCAATATCTGGCTCTTTTCAAATGAGAAGTGTCTGGCATTACTAGGCATAAAGGCATTCAAGTTTAAAGCATAAGAGTTAGGCCTACACATCACTTGCCTATTCTACCTCCAAGGATCTCTAGCCAGAGTGGTATTTCAGAATTGTGTATTCCTTAAGGCATTGTTAAGAGGCAAGAGAGACTTCCCAGGTCTAATGAAAACTTCCAACATGAGTCTACCTAATTCTTTCCTTCCTCCTTCGCCTAACTTCACAAAACTGCCTCATATATAATGGATCTTTACATTTTAAAATCCAGACTGAAGAGTCTAAAGCATAGACACATACTGCTCCTTGAAAAGTTTATCCAGATTACCTGTATGGGAAGGACGTAGGTCATCAAATACAGAAATCATCATTTCATAGGTATGTCCAGCTGCAATTATCTCTGGGTCTTCATAGTCCAGCTTTTTAGCAACCTTGTAAAACAAGATTATTTCAGCAAAAATGACCAAATTTTTTAAATGTACGTGTTTTCTGTTTTGTTTTTTTTAAGATAGGGGTCTCACTATGTTGCTCAGGCTATTCTCAAACTCCTGGGCTAAACAATCCTCCCACCTCAGTCTTCCAAGTAGCTGGGATTACAGGAATGTGCCACTGCACACCCAGCTAAATGTACATGTTTCAAGTAATGCACCACTCTGGAAAAGGCAAGCATATCACCATTTTCATTTCCCTGGGATGGTATCAGAATATGCCCAAGACTGACACAGAATGACACACAAAAGTAGGCGTTTTTGTGAAACAAAGGCACATTTTGGATTACTTTCCAGTGTAGCTTACTGTTGGACAAAGCATCGTGGCTATGGGTTGTATCTTGTCTTTATTGCATGTTAATGGTGGGTTGTATAATAATGAATAAAATATGGGTTGTATCTTTATTACATGTTAACGGTGTGGCCTTAGGGAAAATATTTGAAAAGATAAAATATTTTGCTTCTTTCCAAAATTCAGTGTGGGGTAAAAAGAGAGAAAATATTTTGAATGTACTCTCTAAGTGATAAAACACTATAAAAAATGTAAGTTATTCTTATTATGATGTTTCCTTGTCATTTTAAAAATATCTATTGAGTACTAATTATGTTCCAGGTACAGTTGTAGACACTAGGCATGTAGCAGTAAAGACAGTCCTCTATCAGAGATTTGAAAACAGCCCTAATTTAGTAGCATGGGCATGAATCTCAGTTGGCATAAACTGGAATGGATCAATATGACACCAAGTACCTAGGTGTTCAGGAACAACTACGTTTAAAAAACTTTAGAATCTGACTCATTCGTCCATCCATTCAAGCATATTGAGTACCCACTGTACACCAAGCAGGTGCTGATACACAAAAATAAACCACTTAGAAATGTGTAAAGTTTACAGTCTAATAAGACCAACAATGAAGTAGGCAATTACAACAGAGTCTAATAAGTGATTTGATAGGGAATGTACAATTTATAATGCAAGCCCTTATCAGGGAAAACTAAGCCAGTTATGGCAATAAAAGAAAGCTCTTAGGAATAAGTAACATTTAATATCTGTGGAATAATTATGCAAATATAAAAATAAATTAGAGGCGGGTAATGGTGGAGATAGCTATTCAAATATAAAGTGAACATACGAAGGCCCAAATCTTAGCATCATGTTTACAAAACCTCCATTTTCATCCAAACTTCATTTTAAAAAGTAACAGTTTGTCATTGCATTTCGAAATGAATATCAACCCAGGAAGTCTCTCGGCTCAGTGCCTAAGCTTCCAAAATTCACAATATATGCAAAAGCTCAGCTTGTAGCTTATGGAGTTTGCCACGAAAATCTGGGGTTAGGGCCAGAGAAAGAGAAAGGTTACTAATGGTCTCAGCCATGTATTCTGGCTAAGTGTGGGGAAGGTGCTTGGTGATATTTGGGTTATGAAACTTGACAAAGGTTAGCACTTTGAAATAAAGACCTATGGAAATAGAAGTTAGAAGGAGGGATTTCTTCTATGACGGAATTCCATCTTGGGAAGGAAAAAGAAAACTTACTATGTCCATCATCTGCCAGTGGAAAGTGTATAATCTCCAGGGGATGGAGAAAAGAGGAGCTGATCAACTGCTCCCAATGCCAGAGGAATAAGCCATTGCCACACACATAGTCACACAGACTTAACTCTAAGGAAATCAGTGTGCTTTTTACCCTTTGATTCATTTCTGCAGCTAACTAGGACACAAATTACTTGGTGTTTATTATTTATTATAAGAAGGAGAAACTGATGGCAGGCAGCAAGATAGTAAAGAACTTGTCTAAATGCCTTCCAGCAGGACAGCAGAGGACTGGGAAGCCAAGGGAGGATCGCTTGAAGCCAGGAGTTCAGGACTAGCCTATGCAACACAACAAGATCCTGTCTCTACAAAAAATTTTAAAAATTAGTTGGGTGTGGTGGCACATGCCTGTAGTCCTAGCTAATGGGGAGGCTTAGGCAAGAAAATCACTCGAGCACAGGAGTTCAAGGCTGTGTGAGCTATGACCACACCACTGTACTCCAGCCTGGATGACAGAGCAAGACTCTATTTCTAAAAAAAAAAAAAAATATTTTTTTAAGACAGCAGAGGAGCCCTGAATTACTCTGTGCTGTCTCAGAGTTCCTCTTGCTGAATGTACCAGCACCATCTTAACTGTGGCCATAAAATGACTCTCTCTCTGGAGTTACAGCAACTGGTTCTCACCTGGATGGCATTTTCAGCATTTGGCACTTGCTCAAAGAGTTGTCCAGAACCAACTGGGCCTGAGCTAGGAGCATAATGGATTGTATCAGGAGGCTCATCAAGGTCATGACACCAGAGTTTTGCAACTACTGTATCTTTTGCAATTTCCTCCTTGAGTGTGTGCCTGTTTAATTTTTTAAGAAGAAAAATCCCTTTAGATGGACATTATTTTTAAATGTAATGCATTTTCCATAAATATCCACTCGTTTGGGTAATGCATGCATGTATATGCCTTATTTATCCTGGAGCAGACAGATCAACTTTGGAGTACCATCTAGGAAGCCATTTCCCAAAAGGGTCTATGAATTTGGTAAGACTGTTTTAATTTTCTGGGATTATGTATTTTTTGAACCCAGCTGGGCACTTGTTTGAGATGGGCAGTTGATCAAGAACAGTGGAGAAGTCTTGAGTGGGAATCAGATAATTCTCTGGGATTGTTCCATCTTGGAACATCTGGATGGTGTGGTCAAGAGAGATAATCCTTACCATTCTGTAGTCACAGTGGACATATAACTGTGGAAGAATAAACGTTTATTCTTCACCACAGTCCTGCAGGGTAAGTACTATTATTATCTCATTTTATAAATAAAAAATTGAAAACCCAAAAGCTTAAGTAAACTACCAAAGATCACACAGCTGAAAAGGGATAGAACCAAGTCTATGGTTCCAGAATTCAAACTTTTACCACATACTGTCAGATCCTGGAAACCCAACTTGCAGTAATGAAGAGTCATATAGTTTGGATGTTTGGCCCCTCCAAATCCCATTTTGAAACATTATTCCTAATATTGGGAGATGGGGCCTGGTGGGAGGTGTTTGGGTCATAAAGGTGGATCCCTCGTGAATCGTGGGATTGGTGCCACGAATCAGTTCTCACTCTGGTAGTTCATAGGAGAGCTAGTTGTTTAAAAGAGTGTGGCACCTTCACCCCTTTCTTCAGCCATGAGTAAAACCTTCCTAGGCCTCACTCAAAGCCAAGCAGATGATGGCACCATGCTTTTTGAACAGGCCTGCAGAATCATGAGCTTATTAAACCTTTTCTTTATACATTACCTAGTCTCAGGCATTCTTTTACAGGGACATAAAATGGACAAACACAAATAGGCCCAACAGGTCATTTCTGAGGACCATGACCTGAGGCTGAACAAGAGTCAGTTTGATGATTAACCACATGTCCAGTTAGGCCCATAAATATGGCAATCTCTCTGCTCTCTACCCACTGTGAATACTTGCCCCTGTCCACCCGTCTCAACTCACCTAATGAGGTACCGATCACAGAAAGGTGAGTTGTCATTAATGCCGTGGATATAGGCAGTTACTAGAATTACTGCACACCGCCGGTCACAGTCACAAGCCTTAATGGAGAAGGACTGGACACTTGCAAACCCAGCTCTCTCCACATCAAGGCGTGTAGCAGTAACCACAGTACCACGCTCTGTAACAAAACAGCACATCTTGCTACAATCTGGCCCATGCTGTCATTTTCAAAATTACTTTATTACATATGTAGCAATGGAAAAGATAAGGTGAAAATTATACCCCATTCATTAGAATTAAGAAATAGATTCAGGCCAGATGTGGTGGCTCATGCCTGTAATCCTGGCACTTCGGAAGGCTTAGGTGGGGAGATCAATTGATGCCAGAAGCTTGAGACAAGCTTGGGCAGAATAGTGAGACCAATCTCCTCAAAAATAAAAATGACATGTTAACCATGTGTAGGTGGGATGATCACTTGTGCCCAGTTTAAGGCTACAGTGAGCTGTGATCACACAACTGCACTCCAGCCTGAGCCACAGAGCAAGACTGTCTCATTTAGAAAGAAAGAAAGAAAGAAAGAAAGAAAGAAAGAAAGAAAGAAAGAAAGAAAAAAGAAAGCAAGAAAGGAAGGAAGGAAGGAGGGAAGGAAGGAAGGGAAAAAGAAACTGATTCAAAATACATGCACAATTTTAATTGTTTATCACCAAAATACACTAATTAATCATATTATGTTAGCTGGTAATAAAAACAAAACTATTTTTGGCTTAGGGGAACACAAAAGACTTTTCAGAAGAGAAGGCCCTTATTTTGGGACTTGACATATGTAGGATAAGAAAATGGTGGTGAATGGGAGATCGTTCCCAGTAGAGAACATCGTAAATGAAAACATGGAGCATAACTCACTGTGCTTCTCTCCACACATCCATTCACTTATTCATTCGACAAACATTTACTGAGTGCCAACTATGTGCCAGGAACTGTGCTAAATTCTATATATATCACAACGAAGTGCAATCTGTGCATTTATCAGATTTATAATCTGGGCTGGGAGACAAACACTAAGCAAGTGTAGAATATCAAAACATAAAATTCAAATAGACATTAAGGAAATGAAAACTGTAATGTGATTTTTTAAAATAAGGTCTAATGGTCAGATCCTGAAAAACACAAGAGCAGACATCCCGAGGCAGGCAGCCTAGTTGTTTGCTTTCAGTATAATGGACCCCAAGGGGACCACGGAACAGGATGAGATCGGAGGAAGATACAAGGGCCAGAGAAAATACCTTGGGAGTGAGGTAAGAAATTTGGATTATATTCCAAATGCAAAGGAAAATCCCAGGAGGATTTTACACAGGGGAGGAATATGATCCAATTTGACTTTTAAAAAAATTATTCTAGCTGCTCTGTGGAGATTCTTGGAGGAGGTAAGGGTGAAAGAAGAAGCCCAGTTAAGAGAAATGTGCACTAATTCAGGTGAGAGGGGATGGTGGCTGTCATGATTGGGGGCTCTTCTAGAGGCAGAATCTGAGATGGGGATTTGAGTGCAAGTAGTTTATTTGGGAGGTGATCAGAGCTATGTGGCATAAAGAATGTGAGACAGGGAAGGAAAACTCCCAATAAAAAGTATATCATCAAACAAGTCACTACTGTGGGAAGCTAGAACTTAATATTACTGGGATCCCTGGAAACCAGTGTGGAATGCACATTCAAAATTGTCTCACAACAGAGGCAAAGAACTAGACTGCACCAATTTCCTTCATTCATTGACTGAGAACTCCTAGCAGGTAGGATTTCTCCAACACTTCTTGGGGAATGGAGCAGGGCAGAGTAGATGTCAGACCCAAATAATACCTCAAGCAAAGAAATGCATATACTAGCAGGTGGAAATTGGGCTTGCTGCACTGAATTGTTAAGGCCTGAGGAGGTATGAGTAGGATATTGATAGCATCTGCTACAATAGCTTAAACTGGCCTATGTGCTAAGAAGACCATCTTTCTTCTTTACTCAGCTCTAGAGGAAGCCTTAAATGCCACACAATCGGATCCTCTCCCAGCCCCAGCCACAGCTGATTAGATGAGGAATGAATGAGTGAGTCTAGAAAGTCCAATCCAATTCTCTCTCACAAAAAAACTTGGACCTGAAGCACAGAGTAGAGTTAGTTAGATCTGAGAAGATATGCTAGAAGGGTATGTTAAGTGAAGGGCTACAACTGCCTCTTTGAAGCAGATGAGGAGCCACATGTTGGCTCGTGAGTGAACAAAGAATTGGATCTCACAGAGAGTTATTCAACAGATGTTTATGAAGCATCTACTATGTGCTTCATGTTGAGGTTCTGAAAATGAAGAAGACTGATATGTACCTCCAAGAAACTCTGTGGAGGAGATATAAAGACCAACAGAATACAGTAATAGCATACAATAGGATATATAATTTGCCAAGAGCATTTATCAACCTACCTTTGTCAACAGCAAAGTAATCATTCTTTGGATCAAGTTCAAAGGTTAAATCCCCCAGGTTATCATCATCTGTTGCCTGGCATACTCCAATCCTCTTCCCAACTGGAATTTCTTCATCCAGTGTGATATCAACTTTATTGTGCCAAGTTGAGTTTATAGAAGTCACACGCGAGATAGCATTTTCAATATTTAATAAACTTGTTTAAAAAGGAAAGATTATGAGAGTGGCATTTGCTTTCTGTGTATTCTTTTCCACACCTTACAATGGCAAGAGTAGGAGGTTGGAGATTGCAATGATGAGAGTGGAAATGGTGACCATGAGCTTAACAACCAACCCATTTATTGAGCACTTACCTACAGTTTAGACAGACTTCTAAGCATTTTTTTAAGTGTTATTGCATTTATTCCTCACAGTAACCCTAGGAAGTAGGGCCATTTTTTGTCCCCATTTTAAAGATATGGAAACAGAAATTGTAAGACATTAGGGTAATTTTTAGAAAGAAATATCAAGGTGGCTGAGAGATGATTTGACCCGGAGCCTATCTGGCTCTAGAGCCTATATGCTTAATCACTGTGCTCTTATCCTTCTGTAAGAACCAGCTTCTTACTGGTTCTTATGCTGAATCATTGTTCACCCGCAATATGGTTTTTTAAACTTCTTGATGATAATATTAGCCAGTATCTCCTTTGAGGGTAGAGAGAGATAATCCAGCACAAGTCAGACACTAAGAAGATATTGCACTAACAACACCTCATTCCACTGCAATTTCAATATACTTTATACTTTAAAACCATTTTGCTTTCAGTTTTTAAGGAAACCCTTTTTTAAAAATCTTACATCTTAAAGTGATTGTTTACATCTTACTTGCTTATTTTCCTTCTCAGAAAATAACAAAGAAAACCAAAAAAAAATAATAATGAATTTGCAAAACATTTTCAAATTCAATTTTCAAGATCAAACTAAAATATTATGTTTTTTGATCTTACCTGCAGCTAAGAATGGGGTCCTTATTGTTTACATTGATGAGAAAAATCTTTAGATTTCCAACTGTAAACAGTCCTCCAGGATCAACCACTTTAATAACCAATGAAAAACTGAAAATGCAGCCACAAGAAAGACAGCTGAGATTTTATAGAAACTAACAGGGTTTCACAGCAGTAGAATCTGATCAGTTAAAACAGTCGATTCATCTAGTTAAAATGTCAATCAAGCCAGTTATTTTAACAGTTAGAAATGGCTAATATTTTGTTAAGGACCATATCAGTCAAGTCAGTTGAAAGGACAGGCAGGAACTTAGAAAAGTCTGTTAATCTCCATAAACAATAAAAAGGCAAAGGGAAAATCCTTAGTGTGTTATAGCAAACAGAGCTTATGGCTATGGGTTCTTACCTTCCAAACACTGACGTTTCAATTTTGAAAACAGACAAATGCAAAGGAGAAGGTGTTAAAACATTTCAACACAATTTAATGACTATGAGGAAATACTGGGAAACATTTCAAAACAATTTAATGACTATGAGGAAATACTGGGTTTTTATTTTAACAGAGATATGTAGGGGTTTGAGACATAGAAGTGCTTGAAATTATGAAACTGAATGTATCCTAGTGGAAAGATAAATGTTCACATCCATAAAGTATGATCTTGTGTGGTCAACTCTCCGAATTTTCCCAGGACTGTCCAGGTCCAGAGATTTAGCACTGTAAATCTCCTATCCCAGAAAACTCCTTTGTTCCAGCCAAACTGAGAGAGTTGGTTACCCCTTCAGAAAAAAAAAAAAAAAAAAAAAAAAAAAAAAAAATTTTAAAAATAACAAAAAAACCAAAATTATTGTTTTTTTTTAAAATTTTGCAAAAAATTAAACCAGGCGTAAAAAACCCAGGTGTTTAATAAATTTTACAAAAGGAAAAAAAACATTT
>CAUYQU010074908.1:0-14230 GCA_963574635.1 Cheracebus regulus
GAGGAGAGGCATTCTGATTTCGGGTGTTCTCAGCCTTTTTGCACTGGTTTCTTCCCATTTTTGTGGATTTATCCACCTGTCGTCTTTGTAATTGCCGACTTTCAGATTGGGTCTCTGAGTGGACGTCTGGCTTGTTGGTGAAGTTTTTTCTGTTCTTAGTTTTCCTTCAGTGGACGCCCCTTCCCCACAGAGCTAGGTCTTCCCGGGTTCAGCTGTGCTTGCTGTGAAACTGTCAGTCCTCAGCACTTCCAGTTGCTGTTCTCCTTGTGGGAATGGGACCAGCCGAGCCCGACTAAAAGGGCACCCAGTCCCGTACACTCCACATTGAGAAGCTCCGCGCCAGGGTGCTGGCAAAACAGCTGCGCCGGCCAAAAGAGTCACGCTGGCGACTCGTATGGCTCCTCTGCCGGGAATCTCCCAGTTTGTGGGCAACAAAAATTCGTCTGAAATTGCGGCGTCCACTTGCTCTCTGCGCTTTCGCTGGGAGCTGCAATCCTGAGCTGCTGCTAAGCGGCCATCTTGGATCTCTCTCCTCCCGGTGATGAAGTTTTTCTGTTTCTTAATTTTCCTTTGGCGGACGCCCCTTCCCCACAGAGCTGGACCTTCCTGGGTTTGGCTGTGCTTGCTATGAAACTCTCAGTCCTCAGCGCTTCCAATTGCTGTTCTCCTTGTGGGGATGGGACCAGCTGAGCCTGACTCAAAGGGCACCGAGTCCCATATACTCCGCACCGAGAAGCGCTGCGCTGGGGCATTGGCAAAACAGCCGCGCCGGCCAAAAGAGTCGCACTGGCGACCAGTGGGGCTCTTCTGCCAGGAATCTCCCAGTCTGTGGGCAACAAAAATTCGTCTGAAAGTGCGGCGTCCACTCGCTCTCTGCACTTTCCCTGGGAGCTACAATCCTGAGCTGTTGCTAATCGGCCATCTTGGATCTCTCTCCTATTTATTTATTTTTGAGGTGACGTCTTGCTTTGTCACCCAGGTTTACTAGAATTTAGAACCCCTCCTTTGTGTGTGTGTATACATTCTGTCTTTCCAGTCCCCAACGTATGATTTAGAATCTCACCTTCTTGCAGCAGAGCCAGTGCCCTGATTTAAGTTATTGGATGTCTCTGTTGTGAAGAACTTGGTTCCAGCACTTTCCATTCTATCAGCCCAGGAGTAGGTTGTGTTCTGTCCTCAGACATTGGAGTTTTGGGTAGACTGCAGGCCTGATGACAGGCATTGCTCATCTCCCTACAAGAGGCCTTTTCCTTCCTTTGTCCACAGAGCATTGCAGACACACCAGCTGCCTGCCTGGAGGAAGGAGCTCCTTTCTACCAGCCTGTAGTCTCATTTCTGCTGGAAAGACAAAAGAATGCTACAGTCTTGACCTCGGGACCCTACCTAGCTTTCTAAGTGACCTTAGAGATTAAAGGTCTTTGATTTTACAGAAGAAAAACAGTATAAACACTTAGTCTTGTGAGGGTAATTTTTGCCTTTCCTACTAAAAGTAGCGTTACCTGGGAAAGCCAGCCTTGTCTCCAATTGGACACATCCTTGAAGGACGAAGGGGGTGTCTCTTGTAATACAAGCTTCTAAGAAAACCATCAGTGTTTCTGCTTCAGTATTTCCTCAATAAAGACATTTCCCAACCAGTGACCCAAGCCATCTCTAAGCTGCTCAGAATTTAGATCGATTCTTTACTGAGCAGGCACGTTATATTCCTATGTAATTGGGAATGTTTGCCATTGGAGAAAATTCTGAGGACTGTAATCATTTTAGCCATTAATAGCTGATAGTTCTGTAGGTGCCCCTCCCCGTATAACATTAGGACTCCTTCTTATATCTAGTTTATAAGGATCCATAAAGATGAATTGGAATCATCTTCTTAAGCGGTATGGGCTTAAGGAAGTTGAACTGTAAAAGGATCAATTTCATTCTATACAGCTCAGCATGCAAGCCAAGTGACTGTGTATTCATTCACATTTTCATCAGGCAGCTCTGGCCAGAGGCCCTCAAAGGGTTAAGTATGGTAGAGGATTCCATCATTTTCAATTAGAGTACTGCTTGTAAGTTCTAGTGGTTCTGAACAGAATAGGTTTGAAAGTCAGGTATAAGATTATGTGTGATGTCGATGTTTACCTTTCTTGGTTAACAAATAAATCTGGTAGTGGTCCTCTGTTTGTACAAAGATACTGAAGATAGAGATACTGAAGTTCACAAGTACCATGATGTGAGAGGATAGATCCTCATTTTCATTCCTAGGACTTGTCTCATGGAAAGGACTTCTTTTTTCTTTGAGATGGAGTTTTGCTCTTGTCGCCCAGGCTGGAGTGCAGTGTCATGGTCTCAGCTCACTACAGCCTCCACCTCCCAGGTTCAAGTGATTCCCTTGTCTTAGCCTCCTGAGTAGCTGGGATTATAGGTGCACACCACCATGCCTGACTACTTTTTGTATTTTTAGTAGAGATGGAGTTTTACCATGTTGGCCAGGCTGGTTTTCAACTCCTGACCTTGTGTGATCCACTTGCCTTGGCCTCGCAAAGTGCTGGAATTACAGGCCTGAGCCACCGTACCTGGCCAGGAAAAGACTTTTTAATGCCACTAGATTCTTCCCCAGATGCATTCAGGCCTGTGGCATCCTCCAGTTCAGGTTCCTGGGTAGCTAGTATTACAGATTTAGATTCTTGTTTTGATGGGCATTCCTCTGTACAGAGTACCGTGGTGCTGTTGCATTTTCTTTCAGGTTTGTTCATAATCTCCTGGGGGTTTCTCTCATTCAGAATCAGGTACCACTGGGGCATCTTGGAATTCCCCCACCCTGACGTCCTGCTGCATTTCCCTGCTCCTTTGACTCCAGTGTAGTTCATGTGCTTGTTTCCTGCTTATTCATGCCAGATTTCTAATCTAAATGGAATTTAGTAAGGTTATTCTGATACAAATATAGATGACCACAGAGTTTTGTTTTCTTCTTTGCTCTGCTTGAATCACCAGGTTTGATCAATACTTGGAGATTTTTTTAATATATTGATTTGATCCTGGATGGAGAGGTGCTAGATTAAGAAAAGCTCCTTAAGGAGCAATTTATTCCTTAGCCAGGGCTTGGCCTGTTTATTATGGCAGAGTGACCAGATTCATTCTGGCGTTTCAGGCGCTATCTCAATCTCTTTCATTTTTATAAATAAGGGATTCATCTTCCCTGGCCTCAGGATCGTCGTAACAGCTGCTTTGCAAGGAAGTCAGTGGAATTGCTTCTTTTCTTCAGCCTTGGAAACTTTTTATTTTTCATTTTTATATTTTATTTTTTTGAGAGTCTCACTCTGTCACCCCAGGCTGGAGTGTAGTGGCACAGTCTTGGCTTACTGCAACCTCTGTCTCCTGTGTTCAAGCAATTCTCTTGCCTCAGCCTCCTGAGTACAGTAGCTGGGATTACAGGTGTGCACCACCACACCTGGCTAATTTTTGTATTTTTAGTAGAGACGGGGTTTCGCTGGCCAGGCTGATCTTAAACTCCTGACTTCGGTGATCCACCCTCCTCAGCCTCCCAAAGTGCTGGGATTATCCCCGCGTATCCCATGAGCCACTGCGCCCAGCCAGAAACTGCTATTTATACTTGGTGGCTGTGTGTGGAGAAAAGTAGGGACCCGTGCTGTTGTAAACCTTCTCAACAAATATGAGGCCTGAAAGAGAACCACTATTTCACCCTTTCTGGTCCTCTAAATACACTGATACTTGACCTGCCCTTTTTTTTTTTTTTTTTTTTGGTTTCGTTTTTTAAAATTTTTTTTTATTATTTTATTTTATTTTTGTAGAAATGGGGGTCTCACTGTGTTGTCTAGGCTGATCTCAAACTCCTGGGCCCATGCAATCCTCCCACCTCAGCCTCCATGGAACTATAAGCATGCGCCACCATGGCCACTCCTTTGCTTTCTGTGTGGGAACATTTAGATCTGAGGAGCTCTGTGGCTGGTCTCTTGAAGTGGGCTGTTCTCACCCATTATATTCAGCTTTTTCTTTTGCTTTCAGTAGCTTTGCTTGCAAGGAGCACTCTAAGAATAATACATTAACTGTTAAACCCAAGAATTATTTCTCCAAACCTGCTGGCCCACCACCACTGCAGGCAACAGGAACTAAGGGGAAAAACAGTGGCCAAGGCCTCTGAAAAGGATGAGATAAATGGTTAAAGACAGGACAACTGCTCTAAACCAGAAATGACTGCCATAGTGGGAATCAATTAAAGGGGAATCAGAGACCTACTGGACAATAGGGCTCCCAGCACTTGGGCAGAAAGTGAGCAACAAACCTCATCATGCTGCTTTGGAAAAGGGCTTTGGGTTGAATTGGTAACCTGATGACAGACGAAGTGGAGGATAGATGGCAGTGAGGGTTAGTACTCATCTTGTTCTGCTGGTTGGACTGAGGAAAGTTGTTCCACATCCTCATGATTCCTTCTCATTTCTCCTTTATAAATTGGTTCTCATCCCCCAGATGATGCGCTGGGCTTTCTGTGTGCCTTAGTTCGGAGGGGGTGACCACCTTGTGTTTTCCTTGGACTGTTATGATCTGCTGCCAAATGTTTCCCCTCCAAGGGGCTGCTACCTGCTAGGTTTTTCATACTTGAATATAGACAACTAGATACTCGCCTTAATCCCCAGCTGTGGGAGCATGTGGGAGCAGTGAAGGAAGCCTCAGAATGCATTAGGCCTGCCTGCTATAGGAAGAGCCAGAAGAGCTGCCCACCATCAGGACTGTTTTCATAGTAGGTGTCAGGGCTTTATAGCTACCCTTCGCCCTTGTAGTCTTGGCCCCAGATGTCTTGGATTTTCAAAAAGAAAAGCATAATTAATTCGAATCAAGCATAATAAATCTCAGATGCATTGGGGGTATCAAAGAAAATTACCATCTTCTTACTTTTGTTTGTGGTGAAATGGTTCACATCTAGGAACGGGTTTTTCAGCCATCAAAAAGACTCCCATCTATCTCTTGAAGTTTGCAGGTCTTAACTGATCCTTCCATTTCTGAATGTGAGCAGAGAAGTGTTTGGAGCCAAAAATTCCAAGTTTTTACTCTACCTGTAATGTCTGGAAATTATATAAAAGTATAAATCCATAAAATTGTATAAATCTATAAAAGTGGAGTAAAGGTCTTAGGCTGATGGATTTGATCCCTCCTCTCTCTCCTTCAGCCTGGCTTTGTTTCATTTGACCCTTGGAAGTCACGTTCTTCACATTTCTTCATCTCATTTCTCTCTTCACTCCTTTACGAATCTAGGGGATCAGACAGTTTGGCTAGGATTTTATGACTAGACTTGGTTTGATTATTTGGTACAGCCCAGGATATGAGGAGCAAGTTGTAGGAAACCCGGAAGTGCTTGGACTTTCTGTTATAAACTAAGGTGATGACACAGTTTTTTTTGTCTTTTTTTTTTTTTTTTTTTTTTTAGAAAGATTGTTAATCTGTAACCCCGGTTGGAGTACAGTGGTGCAATCTTGGCTCACTGAAACCTCTGCTTCCTGGGTTCAAACAATTCTCCTGCCTCAGACTCCCAAGTAGCAGGGACTACAGGCGCACACCACCATGCTTGGCTAATTTTTGTATTTTTAATAGAGACAGGATTTTACTGTGTTGGCCAGGCTGGTCTCAAGCTCCTGACTTTGTGATCAGCCCGCCTCGGCCTCCCAAAGTGCTGAGATTACAGGTGTCAGCCACCGTGCCCGGCCGGAAAACTTGGATTTTAATCTTGGCTGCACCCTTGATTTTGATGGTAGACTTCTGAGGCTGTCTCTATTTCTGCTCTGTACTATGAGGATACTAGAGTTTCATAACTGCATGAGGAGGAGAAGGCTAAGAAAATGGGGAAGGAAGTTCTCAATAAGGCTGTGCAGTGGTGACTCCCTGTCAGGAGACAGTAATGAATTCAGATCCTGCGATGAAGCTCTGATTTTTAAAAAAATTTTTAAATTATTATTATTATTAAAAATTTTTTTTTTTACAAACAGCTCTGGACATGGATAAAATTATTTTTTTAAATGTTTTGTGGTACATAGTAGGTGTACGTTTTTATGGAGTACATGAGATGTTTTGATACAGGCGTACAATGTGAAATAAGCACATCATGGAGAATGGGGTATCCATACCCTCAAGCATTTATCCTGTGAGTTACACACAAAACAATTACATTCTTTATTTAAAAATATGCAATTAAGTTGTTAACTGGCTATAATCACCCTTTTGTGCTATCAAATAGTAGGTCTTATTAATTCTTTCTGTTTCTTTTTTTTTTTTTTTTTTTTTTGTACCCATTAACCATCCCCACCTCCCCCAACTATCCTTCCCAGCCTCTGGTAACCATCCTTCTACTCTCTGTGTCCATGACTTCAGTTGTTCTGGTTTTCAGATCCCACCAATAAGTAAGAACATATGATGTTTGTCTTTCTGTTCCTGGCTTATTTCACTTAACATAATGATCTCCGGTTCCACTCATGTTGTTGCAGATGATTGGCTCTTACTCTTTTTTATGGGTGAATCGTACTTCATAGTGTATATGTACCATGTTTCCTTTATCCATTCATCTGTTGATGGACAGCTCTGATGTTTTTGCCAGCAGTTTTGTAATTTGAATTTGCATGTGTGTGTGATGGTGAATTTACCTAGGAAAGAAGACATTAAAAGTATGGGAGTTCTCAATCGAGCCCTACACCCCAGTATGACTTTCACTCTACCAGGTTAACAGAATGAGTCGTCTTGCCACCAGCTTGGTTTAAAGCATTCTTCTGAGGAACCAGATCCTTTGCATCAGCTTCTGACCTGGCTGACAGCTTTTGCTGATAACTGGCCCAAGTGTAGTAGAACTGGGAGAGGTTCCCTTTCCCAAGAGCCTGCTGCCGAGACAGTGGAAGACGGTGGTTTATATTGTATTTCCCTTAAGGTACTCTGTGAGAGAGGCTTAAAATTAGGTTACACTTTTGACTTGACAAAGTGTCAGTGAAAAAAATATTCATGTTCTCGTTGTTACGCTGCGAGATCTAAGTGAAATGAGAAATCTAAGCAAATGGCTGTTTAGTCACTTCAGAAGAATGGAGATAGCTTACAGAACTTGCTTTGACAGAGCTCTTCTGGCTCATTTGTAATAACAGGCTTGGAACCTTCTGTGTTCAGGAGCGTGGCAGAAGAAGGTAATGCCTGGTCGTTGTCTCCCTGGGAAGCAGCATGGAGCACAGCCCTTGGAGATGAAGGCAGCAGAGGCCCGTGCCCATGGAGCACCAGCCTCTCAAGGCATCTCTGAAGGCAGCTGAGAAGTTTCCATCGACAGTGGCTCATGGCCAGTACTCTGACCTTTTGCTAAAGTTGGCAGTTGCTGAAGTGAAGTGAATTCTTTATCAGAAAGAGTCAATTAAAAGAGCTAAGTAAGAGAGAGTGCAAATGTGGACTGTGTTTTTACCTTTCCACAGCAGTTTTGGCCGCATGCCCCTGAGCTCCTGTGTGTGTAGCAGGATCACCCAGGAGGAGCGGGGATGCCCCCATATCAGGCTCCTCTTGACCGCCTGTGGCAAGATGAATGTTCCTGTGGTCCTCAGTCTTTCGTGTCTTTGTGAGAGCCTCTGTACATACATCTGGCCACTGTGGGTAATGGAGGCTCCTATGGGGTGGGGGGCTGTACCATGGTGCCAGGAGAGGCAGGCCTGGCCATATGCCACATGTGGGAGGAACAAGGAAAAATCTTCTAAGTTACAGGCTGTGTGTGAATAACAAGTATCCCCTTGCCTTTTCTAATACAGACTTTTTTTAACCGGGGTGTCAGTTCTGGCAATATTATAGAACATTTACCATGTGGGAGGCCTGTGCTTCCCAGCTCCTTTTGTTTACCTGGCGATAGTGCTCCCTTTCTTCAGGATGGAAGAACCCAAGGTTCTCCCAGCACTTCCCCTTGAGGGGACCTGTGGTAGGAAAGAAATATGACAATAATCTCTAACTTTCCAGAGGTTTTATAATGGGAAGGGAACTTAGAGGCATAAGGCTCACTGTACAAGTGAAAAACAGGAGAAAAAGCTAAGATTTGTGCAGAGTCACGAGAGTGGCTAGGGACAGGCCTGGATGAGAACGTACCTGCTGTTAGCTTCCTGTGTAGCACCTCTTCCCATGTACCAGGCCAGCAGCAACCTGGGCACCCATAGCCAGACTCTGGAAAGCCCTGGGTCATTCCTCCCACCCTGATCTGCAGGGAGTGCCTTCAGGGAGGCCTGAGCAGACTCTCTAGCCTGCCTGTAGGGTGTCCACATTCCTGGAGGTGAGGGTTTAACTCCAGCCTAGATTTGGGGTAGGCATCTCCAGCCAGGCCCCAACTGTTGTACTTTCTCTCCCTTCATTTCTGATGTTTGCCACCTCCACGCTGCTTGGCATCCAGGGTGCTTCTTTCAGTGTTTGCTGTGGATAGGTGTGCATGGCATTTAGTTTTGGAAAAATATATTGTGGTATTTCGTTGGTGTATTTTTAATTTTAGCCCAAAGACCTTGATCTACTCTTAAAAGTATTTGAATTAATAAATCAAGAGAATGCTGGTCATTTCTAGAGTGAATGATGAAGCTTGTGAAGTTACAACGTGAACTCTGAAATTCAGGGGCTATCAAGAGAGGTGAATGTTTTCGAGCACCCTGCAGACCTTCCACTAAGCTCTGTGAGTGGAAGACTCAATCAGAGAAGGAATGAGAGGAGGGAAACTCCAGGCACAGTGCAGTCGCTGCCTTTGTTCAGCAATAAGGAGGGGGAAAGTGGCCTTCTGGAAAAGCTGGCTGTAACCTCCCTGTGTGTATCTGCCCCCCTCATGCTAGGTGGCACTAGAGAAGTATGGAGATAGTCTCCTGGCTTAGGATTTTTGTGAAAATACAAAACTCCATTACTGATATTTCTTTTGTTTTTAAAGACACAGGGTCTTGGCCAGGTGCAGTGGCTCACGCCTGTAAATCCCAGCACCCAGCACTTTGGAAGGCTGAGGCAGGGGATCACCTGAGCTTAGGAGTCCGAGACTAGCCTGGGTAACATGGTGAAACCCCATCTCTACCAAAAATATAAAACATAGCCAGGGGTGGTGGTGTGTGCCTGTAGTCCCAGCTACTCGAGAGGCTGAGTTCGGAGGATCCCTCGAGCCTGGGAGGTGGAGGTTGCGGTGAGCAGAGATTGTGCCACTGCATTCCAGCCTGGGTGAAAAACACCCCAATCTAAAAAAAAAAAAAAAAAAAAAAAAAAAAAAATTAATGAGACAAGGTCTTATTCTGTTACCCAGGCTAGAGTACAGTGGCATGATCATGGCTTGCTGCAGCCTCTACCTTCCAGGCTCAAGTGTTGCTCCTTCCTCAGCCTCCCAGGTAGCTAGGACTGTAGGTGTGCACCACCCTGCCTGGCTATTTTTAAAATTTTCTGTAGAGATGAGTTCTCACCATGTGCCCATGTTGGTCTTGAATTCCTGGCCTCAAACAGTCCTCCCTCACTTCAGCCTCCCAAAGTGCTGGGGTTACAGATGTGACCCACTGCACCCAGCCTCCCTGTGTTTCTTATAGTTCATTGTATATATTTCTAGATCACCCCAAGGAATATGGGAATATTATTCTTGGAAACTTTTTCCCTATCTCAAGTCTCCCGTTAACTAGTCTTTGAGATAAGGGCCTGATTTGTCCTTGACTGAAAAAGAGGAACAAGTCTTGAGTGTTGGTTTGTTTTATTCCTTTCCAACCCCCACCTTGCCCTGGGCATTTCTTTCTCTCTTGCCACCAGGTCAGGCTGCCTGGGTTGGGATCTTGGCTCTGGTCACTCATAGCTGTCTAACCTTTGCCTTTCTGGGCCTCCATTTCCTCATCTGTAAAGTAGGAATAATAATAGTGCTGGCTCACACCTGTAATCCCAGCACTTTGGAAGGCTGAGGCAGGTGGATTAGCCGAGGTCAGGAGTTCAAGACCAGCCTGGCCAACATGGTGAAATGCTGTCTCTACTAAAAATACAAAAATTAGCAGGACTGGGTGACAGACGCCTGTAATCCCAGCTACTTGGGAAGCTGAGGCAGGAGAACCGCTTGAGCCTGGGAGGCGGAGGTTACAGTGAGCCAAGGTCGCGCTACTTTACTCCAGCCTGGGTGACTGAGCCAGACTGTGTCTCAATCAATCAATCAATAAAATAAAATAAAATGAAATAAAATAAAATAAATAATGGTGCTTAGGGCAGAGATTCATGGGCCTAAATGCAACAATGTAAATAAATCTCCTAGAACCTGCCTGGCACATAGGAGTGGCTCTAGAAATGTGGGCTGCCGCTCTCATTTTTTTCTTCTTCCTACTTGCCTGCCCCACTCCGTGGAAGAGCTAAATGAGCAGTGGACTCAGAGCTGCTGTGGAGGGAGAACGGAGACCTTTTCAGGCTGCTCTTGGCCCTTCTCGTAATACCTGGCACCCCATGTGTCTTGTATCAAGGAAAGCCAGAGAGGGCTTTTTGGAAGAACTGACTGCTGGCTCTGCCCCAGCTCACCCTGCTGCTCCCTCAGCAGCGCATGTCCCGTCCTTTGCCCCTCACAGGGCCCAGCAAACCGGCAGGTGCACGGGGTGCAGACCTGGTCCTGCAGGAATGCAGAGTGGGTGTGTCTCACCCTACTTCACGTGAGAGATAGGCCCTGTCCCCGTGACCCTTGCTAAGTAACTCTTGTGCTTTCACATAAGGAAAAAAGAGAATGTGCTTTCGTGGTAGGAGAAATTATACCAATCCCATTGCCTTGGTAACTATAGCATTCCAAGTGATAGCAGGCAGCTAGAACTGAAGATAAGGGAAAGCAAAAATGATAAGAAAGCCTGGGGGAGGCTGTTCACTTCTCACACTAGTGCACTCTGCCAACCCAGAGGCGCCTGCGACTGAGGCTCCTCACTGGGATTGGCAGGTCACCCCTGCATGTTATAGGGCTGGACATGTTAGCACCTCCCTGAGTTGGGGATGCCTTAGACTACTGCCATCAACAGCAACTCCTCAACTCCTCCAGGGTTTTGTTGTTTGTTCTGGCCAGAGCCACACTTTAGCTGTTTGTCACTTACACCTTTGTAGTAGCAGTGCCAACTATTGTGACTTTTAGCTGAGATCAGGGATAATAAGTGTAGGCATTAGGGTAGGGGGGGACTTAATTTTTTTTAATTATAAAAGTAATTTGAGTTCATCATCACAGAATCAACAGTATAGGAAGCTTAAAGTTATCCCTTCTTCTGCCCTGATCTCCTTGCTTTTGGGTGACCAGGTAGCCCTTGTGAAACATGGGTGTGTATGCTCAGAAGTGTATCCTTCCTTATGTGTGTGCAAGCATGAATGGGTTTTCTTTGTTTGCTAAGGGTGTCACATTGTACATGTCTGTAACTTGCTTTTTTATTTTCCCTTTAATTCAGCTTGTGAACAAGTCAGTATATGGAAGTTTTACCCTTTTGGAGGCTACTGATAAGCCCTTCCTGTGGACATTCCATCATTGTTAGCCAGATCACAATTAACTTTAGAGACAAGAGGGAAGTCCTGTATGTAGAAGCGCTGCTGCCGCCCCTCTGTCAGGTGACTCTCCTTCTGAGCCCTGTACCTGTTGGGAGGGCTCCTCTGGAGAGCAGGAGTGCATGGACTTGGCCAAGCTCCTAGGAAGGGAAGTAGGAGTGAGATGCCAAACGACAGGGTCAGAAGGCATCTCGGCAGCCGAGCTCCAGACTTGTTTCCCATTCAGTTCCAGAAGTTCAGTGGTAGAGACAAGAGTGTGGAGACCCTTTCTTTGAAGAAACTGACCACTACAGAAAAAAGACTAAATAGATACTAATGTTTGATCACAAATGAAAAAGCTCCCTGGTACCTCTATTACAAAAACCCCAAATAAAGTATCAGCCAATTGATCTAATAGTATATTGAGGACATATATCACAAGTACTGTTTTCCCCCAAAATATAAGACTAGTTCAACATCAGAGACCTGTTATATCAATAGACCACAGAAGGAGAAGACATGATTATGTCACTTGATACAGAAAACAAATTTGATGAGTTCAGTGCCATTTTATGTTTAACATTCTCAACAAAATAATGACAAAGAAACAATTTGATTTTAAAATGTTGTACCAAAAATCTACAGCAAACGTTTATTCAATGGAAGGTTTTTTTTTTTCTTTTTTTGAGACAGAGTTTTGCTTTGTCCCCCAGGCTGGAGTGCAGTGGTGTGATCTTGGCTCATGGCAGCCTCTGCCTTCCGGGTTCAAGCCGTTCTCCTGTCTCAGCCTCCTGAGTAGCTGGGATTACAGGCATGCGCCACCACACCTGGCTAGTTTTTGTGTTTTTAGTGGATCTGGGGTTTCACCATGTTGGCCAGGCTGATCTTGAACTCCCAACCTCAGGTGATCTACCTGCCTCGGCCTCCCCAAGTGCTGGGATTACAGGTGTGAGCCACCACGCCCGGCCTGGAAGAAAGTTTGTTAAACATAATAGTGGAGGTACTGACCAACAGGTTATGGAAAGGAAAATTAAATGTAAGAATTGGAATGAGATAACACTTTATTTTTACTTGATATGAACAAATGTGAACAAAATCTGTCAAATTAAATTGGCTTTCTCTAGGCCATCAATAATTAACTAGAAATATTATAAGAAACAAAACAGTAGCAGAAGAAACCATAAAATTTCTCTCATTAACTTAAACAATATGTAGAACTTTTTTGGAAGATCCAAATACATGGAAAGACATTCTATGTCCTTGTATGAGATCTAGTATTATAAAATGATAACCTTCTTTTCTCCTTGACTTAGAAATTCAGTGCTATTTCAGTAACTGTGGGGTAACAAATTACCCCAAAACATAATAACTTAAAACAGTAATAATCATTATATCTCACTGTTTTTGTGAACCAAGCATTTGGGAGCAGCTCTGCCAGGCATTTTTGGCTTTTGAAGCCTCTCTTGAGGTTGCAGTCATATGGTGGCTGTGGCTGTCACCATCTCAAAGGCTTTTCACTCACATGCCTGATGTCTGGTCTGGGAAGACTCAAGCAGTTGGGGTCTGGGACAGCTGCAGTTCTCCAGCGTCTGTGTTTCTGTGTATGTTTTCCATGTGATCTCTCTAGTGTAGTGCCTTCTGGGTCACTGCACTAAGTACATGTTGACTCAGGGCTCCCACAGCCCTTGTCCCAAAAGAGAACCAAGTTGAAGCCATTTTATCTTTCTGACTGCCCCTTGGAAGTCACACAGCATCTGCCACATTCTGTTGATTGAGGCAGGTGGGGAGGTCACTCCAGGTACAAGGGAACACAGACCCCCATGTCTCGATAGAGGAGTGCTGATATCACATTGTAAGAAGGTCATGTGGGATGAGATTTATATTGGTGCAGCTATCTTTGGAAAATACAGTCTGCTACAAGTAAAACTCATTCAGAATTCTAATTGGATTTTTTTGAAGAAATTTTATTTTTAAATGCATTTAGATTACCTAAGTTAAACTTTAGAAAGAAGAGAAAAGGGAACTTTTAAGCTTCCAAACCATAGTACTAAAAGCAAATGATGTCTGCCCAAAAACAGATAATAGACAAATAAAATAGAATAATTACCTCAGAGGAAGACCCATGGACATATGGGAATTTAATTTACAGTAAGAGGGCACTATGAAGCAATGGAAAAAGGATAGATTGCTTAATAGATAATGTTAGGGGAATTGACTAATTAACACAGAGAAACATTAACTGGATCTGCACAGAATGTCACACACAGTGGTCGACTCTAGAAGGGTTAAAGACGTACATGAGAATGGTAACACCACAAAATTAATACTATCTATTATCTACAAATCTGAAATCCAGAACACTCTGAAAACTAAACGCTTTTCCTTAACCCACATGGCAGCAAAATTTGAGCTGAGGTGAAGCTATTTATAATCATTTATTTATCCTGCTTAATGTGAATATCACACAATTCACTGCAGCTTTAAAAAACTATTATTATAAAAACTTTCAAACATTTAGAAAAATTAAAAAATAGTACAAAAGGGCCAGGCACAGTGGCTCATGACTTTAATCCAAGTGTTTGGGGAGGCTGAGGCAAGAGTATCATTTAAGGCCAGGAATTCAAGACCAACCTGGCCAACAATAGCAAGACCTTGTCTCTACAAAAAAAAAAAAAAAAAAAAAAAAAAAAGCTGGGCCTGGTTGGATGTACCGGTCTTCGCAGATAGTCAGGAGCGGGGGGGGGGGTGTTGGCTTATGCCCGGGGGGGGG
>CAUYQU010074912.1:0-12231 GCA_963574635.1 Cheracebus regulus
ACACACACACACACACACACACACACACACACACACACACACACACACACACACACACACACACACACACACACACACACACACACACACACACACACACACACACACACACACACACACACACACAGAGTATAAAACAAAAGAACAGGACCCTAAGAGAGAAAGGATACTGTGGAATGATAAGGTGAATAGGGCACGGTGCTTCCCTTTTACTCTCCTGTACTCAGAGCTGTCTCCTATGGGCATCTGAGGCTCTAGCTGGAGGAAGAAGGAACTGCAGGAAGAGCCAACCAGTAACTTTAGGTCCTCTTTCTGTACAACTGGTTCAGAAAAAAAACAAGAACCAGGAAGAGGAAAATATACAAAGTAAAACTTATGTGTAGAATTACAAAATTTATATTCCCAGCTTTAAGCTTTCTCTAAGCCCTAGCTCCCTATAGCTAACTTCTTGCAGAACAATCCCATCTGGAATATAGTCAGTACCTCTTAAATTCAATAGGCTCTAAGCAAACTCATCACAGAGAATCAGCATGCTGTAGATTACAAACAATGAATAAACAAGTTCTCTGCTGTCAGGACTCTTTATAAGCTACTGAATACAGACTACTGGGTTAATATGATACCATTATACACCACGATATGAGACAGCGAAAATAGTATTACAGAAGAGCAACTTAGGCTAACAGCAGTAAAAGTACAGAGAAAGGGTTGACTATAACTGGAAAAACAGGGAAGGGTTTCATGGAGGCTGAATTATTCCTTAATTAAGACAGAGGCTGTCCTCTGAATATAATTGTAAAACTCTATGAAGCAACTTGGAACAATTAGGGCATCTGAATGGAAGGTGCTTTTTGGTTACACTTCTTACCAAATAAACTGGATAAAATCTATTGTTTCTGAGAAATAACACAGATCCTATTGTCAATGGATTCATGCAATTAGGGGAAGAAAAGGTGACAGCAAAGTCACTATATTCAACTAGATTACCAAATAACAAGCACATTCAAATATTTTCAAATGTTACAGAACATAAAACATTTTCAGAAATTTGGTGCTGGATGATACTCTGTAAGTCTGCCTAAGAATTCTTTTGAAAAAGCTGGTTATTGGCCAGGTGCAGTGGCTCTTGCCTGTAATCCCAGCACTTTGGGAGGCCAAGGTAGGCGGATCTTCTGAGGTCAGGAGTTTGAGTCCAGCTGGCCAACATGGTGAAACCCTGGCTCTACTAAAAATACAAAAATTAGCCAGACGTGGTGGTGTGCACCTGTAATCCCAGCCACTTGGGAGGCTGAGGCAGGAGAATTGCTTGAACCTAAGAGGCGGAGGTTGCAGAGGCTGAGATTGTGTCACTGCACTCCAGCCTAAATGACAGAGTGAGACCATCTCAAAAAAAAAAAACTGGTTATTTACTTGACCTTTGTATGAAACTGTCTCTGAAGCCCCCCATCTCTTACTTTTTAACAACCTTTGATTTTTCTGTGTTTGTCAACATTAAAACAAAAACAAAAACTACATATAATTTATTATACCAAATCAATGAACTAATGAATACAGAAAAGGTTGGAGAAGCTTGTCTTATTCCAAACAGTCTTTTAGTTTAGTTTTTGTTTTTTTTTTGAGACAGTCTTGCTCTGCTACCCAGACTGGAGTGCAGTGGCACGATCTTGGCTCACTGCAACCTCCACCTCCTGTGTTCAAGCGAATCTCCTGCCTCAGCTTCCTGAGTAGCTGGGATTATAGGCGCCTACCACCATGCCCAGCTAATTTTTATATTTTTAGTAAAGATGGGGTTTCACTATGTTGGCCAGGCTGGTCCCAAACTTCTGACTGCATGATCTGCCCACCTTGACCTCCCAAAGTGCTGGGATTACAGGTGGCCATTTTTTTTTTTTTTTTTTTTTTTGAGACAGAGTCTTGCTCTGTTGCCCAGGCTAGAGTGCAATGGCATAATCTCTGCTCACTGCAACCTCAGCCTCCAAGGTTCAAGTGATTCTCCTAACTCAGCCTCCCAGTAGCTAGGATTACAGGCATGCACCACCACACCCAGCTAATTTTTGTATTTTTCATAGAGACAGGGCTTCACCATGTTAGCAAGGCTGGTCTTGGACTCCTGACCCTCAGTTGATCCACCTGCCTCAGGCTCCAAAAGTGCTGGGATTACAGGCGTGAGCCACCATACTGGCCTTAGTTTTTAAAGTTTCTGAAGAGGACACCAATTAAGCTTTGGAAGGGGGAAAAAAAAAAATCACAAATACTGATAGCCTGTATAGTACTGTTAGAACATCCAGTACTGACAGTAGAAAATTAGGGATATGGAGAATATATAACTTTATTTGGCCTAAGTGCATTCAGTGAATTTTTGAGATCCACCACTGCTCTCCCTGCTCCTCACTCCCTAAACTGAGCACTTTCTACTTGTTTCATGTTCTGAAGGTCTAAGCACAGAAAGTACTATAATTTTGTTTCACAACAATGGCAAAAAGTGTCTTTGCTTTTCAAAAGTTTTTATATGCTTTACTTAAACTGCCCAAACCCAAAAAGGCAGTATATTCCTGAGTTCACATTTTGTAACAAGTTTTAACCATCCCAAAGTAAAAATAACAAAATTTTAATTGATGAGTTTCCTATTCTAAGACATATATGTGTATATATGCATATTCATATCTTGAGTGTTTCTGAAAATCATACCCATATTTTCATGTATACATTTAATGCAATAGCTTTTTTCCTTCTCAAGAAGCTGTTTTTAACCCAAGTCTATGAGCAAGCCAGGTTATATATAGTATACTAGATGTTCCCAAAGAGAAATATTTCAGATTTGTTAAGGGTTATGTAAAGTACAAATATCTTGGTTCTCAAAAAATCAATTTTAGAGAGAGGGGAAGAAGAACAAAAGGTAAAACTCCTTTGCATCTTAGGTTCAAATATTCAGAAATTTTATGGTTGCTACCTTGTATTACTACTTTATGTACATTTTGCTTGTACAACTACCCTGTGAGGGTTAGAAGACAAGGAACGTCAGGATGGGGTGGGGGGTGCAGAGAAGCTGCTACAGTGTATACACATGCCACATATCTATTATGTGCATTAATTCTCTGTGTCATGTTTTGGGGTGTATAACTCTTCAAAAAGTTAGGACTGCAGTGGCAGGCCAGGCGCGGTGGCTCATGCCTGTAATTCCTTTGGGAGCCAAGGTGGGCGGATCACGAGGTCAGGAGTTTGAAACCAGCCTGACCAACATGGTAAAACCCTGTCTCTACTAAAAATACAAAAATTAGCTACGCATCGTGGTGTGCACTTGTAATCTTAGCTACTTGGGAGGCTGAGGCAGGAGAATCACTTGAACCCAGGAAGCAGAGGTTGTAGTGAGCCAAGACTGTGCCACAGCACTCTAGCCTGGGCAACAGAGCGAGACTCTGTCTCAAAAAAAAAAAAAAAAAAAAAAAAAAAGAATTGCTGTGGCAATACTAATAAAAAGAATTCATAATAAGTGCCATAGTAAAAAGTAGATACAGAGCATTGTGGAGGCACACAGGAAAAGCACCTAACCCTTTTCAGCATAAATGCTGTACAGGTGCTACCAGGAAGGCTTCTGGGAGGAAATAATGCCTGTACTAAGACTTGGAAAAAAGGAGAAACAGCAGTGTGCTTGGAAATACTGACAGAGGGTCGGGCATGGTGGCTCACGCCTGTAATCCAAGCACTTTGGAGGCCAAGGCGGGTGGATCACCTGAGGTCGGGAGTTCAAGACCAGCCTGACCAACATGGTGAAACCCCATTTTGAAAAAAAAAAAAGAAAAAAAAAATATGGACAGGGATTTCTTTTCTATAATGGTGTAAATAAAGAAATCTGCATGGTAGGTGCTTAGTACCTATATAAGGATATTAGGCAGGTAAACCTCTTATTACTTTCCCTTTTTTTGGTGGGGGAGGAGGGATGGGAGGAAATGAAAAGGCCAAGAATGAGTATAATCAAGTATAAATGAAAAGAGCAAATGCAGGATAAATGAATTAATAGTATAAACTCTGGTTTTGACACATCTTAGTTGAAACTTGGAGTTCTAGCACTTACTAGGCTATGTGATCTTAGGTAGGCACCCAACTCTCTAAGCCTCAGCTCTCTCATCTGTAACCAATGAAAACCAACTCAAAGGGATATTTGTGAAGCTGAAATGGGATATAATATATATTGATTTGTCTAGTTGTCTAATTAGTTTCCCAACCAGATCATAAGCTACAAAAGACAAGAGGCCATGCAAAATATTTTATACCACTGTCTAGTAAATCCTTGGCAAAATGCTTGGCACACAGTTGTTAATAAATGTTGACTATCATTAAGTACTTTGTTATGATTTCAATTACAGCAGCACCATGACCTCAGCACAGTATTATATGTTTGATTATATTCTGAAAAGATCAAAAATTACTAACTGGTTCCTTATTTCAATGTAAAACATTTATAAAATTAATGCTGCCCCTACACTAAGAGTTTTACTAATAATGAGAGTCATAAAGCCTTCTACATCTGAACAAAAAGTTTAGAAAAACATGTCTTTGGAGATATTACACAGTTAAATCTATACTGCAAGAAAGGTATAATTTTTTTTCTTCTCTAAAGAAGTGTTTCTCAACTAAGGGTGCTTTTGCCTGCAAGGTACATATGGTAATATCTAGAGATATTTTTGATTGTCACAAATAGGTGTGTAGGAGTGTTACTGGCATGTAGTGAGTGAAGGCCAGGTATGCTGCTAAATATCCTATAATGCATGGGACGGCTGTCACAGCAACAAATTTTCTAGTTCAAAATGTCAATATTGGTGAGGTTGGGGGGCAGAGGAATTGAAGGGTAGAAGGGCAGGCAAAGATATAAAATTGCATAAACATTTACAAGTCAGTCAGGTTTAATATTATCAGAATTCATGTGTATTGCTGCAACTTATTCATTTTTACCAAGTTTTAGACTTTTAAAAAGAGGTTTGAAGGGATTTAGATTTTTTTCCTAATATTTATCTACAATTAAGAGAATGGTCTCTCTAAAAAATATATTTCAGGTCCATGAAAATATATAAAAGTTTTCAATAACTCAGAAAAAAAAATAATGTATAAATATAATTTCAGGTCTTACAAATGAAGCTCTAATCTGTATCTCAGAGTAAGAAGGCACAGTCACATTAAGCTGAAAGGAAAAAGATGCATCTGGCTTATATTTTCTAATATTTTATCAGTACACTGATTTTCAACATACAAAGCAGATTTAAACGATCTGTTAATTTTATTCATTCATATATGGAAAGTGGAAGGAACATGTGGTACTTTGCCCTTCTACTATCTCTTCTTTGCCATTTAACTCTGCTATTTCTTTATTAATGATCCCCACGCCTACCTCCACATTATTTCTTTTTTCTTTTTTTGAGACAGAGTCCCACGTGATCTCTGCTTACTGCAACCTCTGCCTTCTGGGTTCAAGCAATTCTCCTGCCTCAGCCTCCCAAATAGCTGGGATTACAGGCAGGTGTCACCACGCCTGGCTAATTTTTGTAATTTTAGTAGAGATGGGGGTCTCACCATGTTGGCCAGGCTGGTCTCAAACTCCTGACCCCAGAAGATCCACCTGCCTTGGCCTCCCAATGTGCTGGGATTACAGGTGTTAGCCACTGTGCCCGGCCCCTACCTCCACATTATTTCTGATACATGTTTTATAGCACATGTACACTAATTATTATTTAAAATTGTGAGGTGGTACCACACATAGTAATTATACGATGAAATTTAAATTATGGCAGTGAAAATGTAAACTCTAGTTACTATAACAAATGCAATTGGCCAGGCACAGTGGCTCACACCTGTAATCTCAGCACTTTGGGAGGCTGAGGCGGGTGGATCACTTGAGGTCAGGAGTTCAAGACCAGCCTGGCCAACATGGTGAAACACTGTCTCTACTAAAAATACAAAAAAAATTAGTTGGGCATGGTTGTGGGTGCCTGTAATCCCAGCTACTCAGGAGACTGAGGCAGGAGAAGCGCTTGAGCCCAGGAGGCAGAGGTTGCAGTGAGCAGAGATCATGCCACTGTACTCCAGCCTGGGCAATAGAGTGAGACTATGTCTTAAAAAACAAAAAAAACAAATGGAATCATTAGGCAGAGGTGAGTCTAGGTGGTAACATCACAAGTAGTTGATGCTGTTATTTATCAAATATCTTTTGGAATAACATCAATCTTTGGTTTAATATTTGAGAAAAACTGTGTCATCAAAATACAATAAACTGACTTACAATTTTTTTTTTTGAGACCAAGTCTCATTCTGTCACCTAGGCTGGAGTGCAATGGTGCAGTCTGGCTCACTGCAACCTCCATCTCCTGGGTCCAAGTGATTCTCTTGCCTCAGCCTCCTGAGTAGTTGGGATTATAGGCATGTGCCAACACACCTGGCTAATTTTTGCATTTTTAGTACAGATGGGGTTCCACCATGTTGGCCAGGCTGGTCTTGAACTCCTGACCTCAGGTGATCCACCCGCCTCAGCCTCCCAAAGTGCTGGGATTACAGGCATGTGTCGCAGTGCCCGGCCGACTTATATATTTTAAACACTAATTTTTTTTTTTTTTTAAAGCTGGGGTTTCACCATGTTGGCCAGGCTGGTCTTGAACTCCTGACCTCAGGTGATCCACCCACCTCGGCCTCCCAAAGTGCTAGGATTATAGGCGTGAGCCACTGCGCCCGGCCTAAACACTAATTTTTGAAAGATTTTAATAAGAAATCTAACCCATGTAAAGCTACTGCTAAAGCCTTTTGGCTGATGTAGTAACATGAGGCTCTGTAGAATATAAAGGTAGCATTAGGGTAAAAAAGTATCTCTACTGAGGCACAAGTCCAAAAACTTAAATAATAAAAAAAGTCTGTCTCATTTGAAGAAATGTTGGGGTTTATTTCCATATTATTAGAGACATATATTAATATTCAAGAGCAGTTATATAATTTTGTCATATATGCAAATATATTGAGCCTGAAAAGTATGATGAAAGTCCTTAACTGTCTACTAAAATTATGTTTTTGACCATCATTTAATTTCATAGAAAAATCAAAGTGCCACAGTCCTCCAAAGACATCAGAGTGACAATATCAAAGATTCTTCTAAGCTAATATTTTACACCTGAAAGGTCCAGGCAATTCTTTGTGCATGTACCCACATAATTCAACAACTTGCAAAGTGATCATACCTCTTCAATACCAGCTATATTATTCACAGCCAGTTTTTTTAGAGAACTCTGAAGCTTTTTGTCATCAGCTGTAGCTGTTCTATGTACCACCTTCTTCTTTCTGCGAGCTGTACCCTGAAAAATAACCAAACAGAAGTGTTAGCATGCCTGGTATCTGGCAACTCCAATCATATCTTATCTATCACAACAATTTAACTAAAACCCACACTAAAAAATGGACAAAACAATGATGATTAATATTGTAAGACTGCATAGAGGTTGTGACTGTCAGCTGAATGCAGAGTTTTAAAGGTTTTGTTTTCCCTTATCAGCGTTCTCAGGTTGAATTATTCTTACCTAATATCCAGCCTTCATTATTTCAACACAAGATACTGTCTGCTAATAAAACATCATTATAACTTCAAGACAATTTAAGTACTTTATAACAATTTTAAAACATTATTTTTTCTTATAGTAACTACCACTCCCTGCCAATAGTCTAAAGATATTCTGAAATTTTGGGAATTATGACATAACTGAAAATTAAAAGCCTATATTACAGGAGGAAAAAATCCAGTAAATATATAAACAAATTAGATAACTTCAAATGGGATTAAGTACTATTAAGAAAAAAGAAAACTAGAGCATAGGAAGAATGACTAAGTAGGAGTAAAGCACTACTCTATTAGAAGATCCAGAAAGGTCCCCTCCGAAGAGGTGGCATATGAGTTGAGACCCATAACTAGGGGAAGAATGATCTAAGCAGAATGAAGCAAGGTTGAACTTGTCCTTTCTAGAGAGAGAAAATGGGCCAGTATGGCTAGAGCAGAGTGAACAATGGGAAATGAGGAATATGAAATCAGAAAGATAGGCAAGGACCAGATTATATAGCCTAGAATGCCACAGACAGGAGGTAGATTTTATTCTGATTGCAATGGGAAACCATTGAAAGGTTTTAAGCATGGGAATGACTTGATCTGATTATTTATGACCGAGGTTGCTATGCAGAAAACAGATTATAATGAGACCAGTCAGGAGGCTCCTGTAGCTGTCCTGACAAGAGATGAGGGATATGGCAGTGAAGATGGTGAGGGGTCAGATTCTCACAAGAGACCACATGACTTTGCTGATGGATTACATGTGGGATATAAGAAAAAGAGGAAATTTGGATGATGCTTAGAATCCTGATCTCAGCAAATAGGTTAAAAATTATTCTAGTTACTGAGAAAGAAAAAGTTCATTTCTAAATTGATACTTTGAAACTAAATACATTTTTCCACTGAAACACTATTTAAAATAATGGATTAAATTCCTGGATCAGTTTATTAAGTCTTAAGGGTTAAATCTGTCTAAAACTGGTAAGAGTAAAGTGAAAGGAATAGTGGTTTCAATCTCTGGTTAGCTCCTACACTCAGTTCTCAGGGAATCAGCCTTGTAGAGGGGAGGCAGGGGCTTCAGTCTCAGCAATTCTGGTGGGAGTGGAGGAGAGATCTGACAGCAGAGGATGCCTTGAAATCTAGTTGCTGAAAGATTGACTTTTTACACAGGCACTCACTTGTCAAGCAGTCCTGACTCAAGGACAGCTCAATTGCTTGCTGAATATCTCAACTCAAATGATCCTGAGGCACCTCAAATTCAGTATGTCTTAAAGCTTATCAGTCTGGCAATCTACTCTTTCTATATTTCCTAACTTTTGTAGCCAGTGGTACAACCAGATACTGAGTTTCTAAAATCATGAACCTGAGGGTTATTCCAGACTCTTTTGCATGCCCTTCACCCCCCATATTCCATCAGTCACTAAATCGTGTCAACTCTTAAATTTCAACTCTTAAATTTGTATCCTATATAAGAGGTCCCCAGCCCCTGGGCCACTGACCAGTACCAGTCTGTGGCCTGTTAGGAACACGGCAGCACAGCAGGAGGTGGGCGGGGGGGATGAGCGAGCATTACTGCTTGAGCTTTACTACCAATCAGATCATCAGATCAACGGCAGCATTAGATTCTCATAGGAGTGAGAACTCTATTGTGAACTGCATATGAGAGGGATCTAGGTTGTGTACTCCTTATGAGAATATAACAAATGACTGAAGATCTGAGGTGGAACAGCTTTATTCCAAAACCATCATCCTCCCAATCTGTGGAAAAACTGTCTACCACGAAACCAGTCCCTGGTGCCAAAAAGGTTGAGGACTGCTGCCTTACACTATAGCAATAGTCTCTCAATTGTTATCCTCTGTGCCGTACTTCCATTTGGTTCCATTTTCCACAGTGCCAGCAGTTATCTTTCTAAAATGGCAGTCATTTCCTTCTTAAAATCCTTTAATAGTTCCCCATTGCCTATAGGATAAACTCCAAGCTCTTTAGTATGGCATATGTAAGTATGATGGAATCCCAAACTATTTGGTCGTTTTATGTCCTACCATTCTGTATCCATTAGGTACTCTAAAGAATAGCTATACTGGCTGGGTGCAGTGGCTCACACCTGTAATCCCAGCACTTTGGGAGGCTGAGGTGGGCGGATCATGAGATCAAGAGTCTGAGACCAGCCTGACCAACATGGTGAAACCCATCTCTAATAAAAATACAAAAATTAGGCTAGGCATGGTGGCTTGCACCTATAATCCTGGCACTTTGGGAGGCCGAGATGGGTGGATCACCTGAGGTCAGGGGTTTGAGACCAGTCTGACCAACACAAAGAAACCCCATCTCTACGAAAACCAAAAAACCAAAAAACCAAAAATTAGGCCAGGTGCAATGGCTCACACCTGTAATCCCAGCACTTTGGGAGGCGAAGGTGGGTGGATCAAGAGGTCAGGAGTTCTAGACCAGCCTGGCCAATATGGTGAAACCCCGTCTCTACTAAAAATACAAAAAACTAGCTGGGCATGGTGGCACACACCCATAGTCCCAGCTGCTAGGGAGACTGAGGCAGGAGAATTGCTTGAACCCAGGAGGTGGAGGTTGCAGTGAGCTGAGATTGTGCCACTGCACTCCAGCCTGGGTGACAGAGAAAGACTCTGTCTCAAAAAAAAAAAAAAAAAAAAAATTAGTTGGGTGTGGTGGCATACGCCTGTAATCCCAGCTACTCAGGAGGCTTAGGCAGGAGAACTGCTTGAACCTGGGAGGCAGAGGTTGCAATGAGCTGAGATTGCACCACTGCACTCCAGCCTGGGCAAGAGAGCAAAGCTCCATCTCAAAAAAAAAAGAAAAGAAAAGAAAAGAAAAGAATAGCTGTACCAAATTAAAGCAAGCCATTCCATTAAGTACTGTGTTATCTCAGCACCATATGTGCCTTTGCAAGTGTAGAAATGACAACCTGTTTCACTCTATATCCACAAACCCTCATCTTTTTGTTTGAGACAGAATCTTGTTCTGTAACCCAGGCTGGAGTGCAGTGGCACAATCTCAGCTTACTGCAACCTCCGCCTCACAGATTCAAGGGATTCTCCTGCCTCAGCCTCCTGAGTAGCTGGCACTACAGGTGCGTGTCACCACGCCCAGCTTATTTTTGTATTTGTAGTTGAGACGAGGTTTTACCATACTGGCTAGGCTGGTCTCGAACTCCTGACCTCATGACCCACCTGCCTTGGCCTCCCAAAGTGCTGGGATTATAGGCGTGAGCCACTGCGCTGGGCTCTTGTGTTTTTTTTTGAGACAGAGTCTTGCTCTGTTGCCCGGGCTGGAGTGCAGTGGCATGATCTCAGCTCACTACAACTTCTATCTCCCGGGTTCAAGTGATTCTCCTGCTTCAGTCTCCCAAGTAGCTTGGACTACAGGTGTGCATCACCACACCAGGCTAATTTTTGTACTTTTAGTGGAGACGGGGTTTCACCATGTTGGCTAGGCCAGTCTTCAACTTCTGACTTCAAGTGATCCACCTGCCTCAGCCTCCCAAAGTATTGGGATTACAGGCATGAGCCACCACACCTGGCTACTAGCTTTCTGCCTAATGATAAATTCTTGTTTATCCTTTTTAAGTAAGATCTCAGTGATGACTTCCTTGTCTCCTAGAGGCAAGAGCAGCTTGTATTTCATTATAACACTCACTATTCTGCATTATAATTGTGAGCATGTCTCTCTTCCAAACAGAGCTGTGATCTTGTTTATCTTCTATATGCCTGGCACACAGTAGATGCTCAATATACAATAGCTAAATTGAATGTACCAACCACTGCTTTAAAATACATAATGGTGATGTGCTACATCAAGCTCTTCTAGGTATATTCTATGGTTCTTGACTATCCCTAGTTATTGCATTGGCACATTACATCACACTTGATGCTACAATGAGACTACTGTGGTTACATGGGTGTTAATCTAACACCAGACTCCTATAACTGTATCACTATGGAAGAATGAGAAAGTACTGGCTCTTCTTCCCTTCCCTCCCCTTGTGCTCATCCCCAGGAGCTGTGGTTATCATACTTGTAAAAGACACAGTGGGACTCGCTACAAAAAGTAGTGTCGTATCTACGACTTCCTCAGGTCTGAGATAAGTACTGTTCTTTCTTTTTCTTTTGCAAAGATTGTATTGGGCAAGATATGGGTAGAATATTCCCCTTGAGCCTGGAGCCACACCTGAAGTCAATCAAGGACTTTGGTGTTCACAACTAGCTCCTCCTTAGGCTTTAAAAAATACAGGGAATAGAGAGAGATCCAAGATGGCCGATTAGCAGCAGCTCAGGATTGTAGCTCCCAGTGAAAGCGCAGAGAGCGAGTGGATGCCGCAATTGCAGACGAATTTTTGTTGCCCACAAACTGGGAGATTCCTGGCAGAGGAGCCACATGGGTCGCCAGCGCGACTCTTTTGGCCAGCGCGGCTGTTTTGCCGGCGCCCCGGCGCGGTGCTTCTCAGTGCGGAGTGTACGGGACTGGGTGCCCTTTTAGTCGGGCTCCACTGGTCCCATTCCCACAAGGAGAACAGCAATTGAAAGCGCTGAGGACTGAGAGTTTCACAGCAAGCACAGCCAAACCCAGGAAGACCTAGCTCTGTGGGAAGGGGGCTTCCACTGAAGAAAACTAAGAAACAGAAAAAACT